>JZKD02S2320213.1:0-24392 GCA_000966675.3 Picea glauca
CGAAGTATATATATTTTTATGTATTATATAAAAAACGCTCCCGCTCCCGCTCCCAACCGCCTTGGCTGCAACTACCTTTTGCGCACTGCAGAAGGAGTTGTCTGCCTGTCAAAATGAAGAAATGAGCCAATCCTGTATTTATACTGATCTGGGCGTCAGTCTAGGGCCGACTTCTTATTTGTGGGTCTTCAATTTTATTATTATTTTTCCTGTGGGGCCGACTTCTTATTTCTGGGTCTTCAATTTTATTATTATTTTTCCTGTGGGGCCAACTTCTCTTCCTGGGTCTTCAACTTCTTCCCGGGGCTTCTGTAATGGAGTAGATGGGTCTTCTTGTACTTTCTTGTGGAGAATGACTGCCCAAAGTTGCAAATCTCCAACATTTGCCTCACGACCATCACTACCTTTCTTCTTTCCGCTTAATGGGTATGGCCTCGAGAGGTTCTATCAAATAAAATAAGAGGCTATTGATGAGGTGGCAGAGGTGTTGATTTAGGAATTTTTGTTGCACTTCACAAATTTAATTTGGGGCTTCTATGATTTTTAAAATTTTGTTTTTCAATTATTAAAGATGCTGATCTTTACCGTCTCGTAAGACCAATAAGGTCTAACGGACAAATAAAGGGAATCAGACTAAATAGTGTATTCCATGGTTTTTTATTTCCACATGATGTTACATTGGTGTCTATGAGCAACTTATTTATGTATTTGAAATCTATATTTTTGTAGGTACTCCGGGAGAATGATGTTCCTCCTGTTGGCTGCGCGGTAAATATTGTGAATGAGCATCTATCTGTATACTTATTACTTCGAGGCATTGTAGATGCAGGGCTTGAACTTTCAAAACTGGAAAAAAAGAAGGAAGAACTTATCCGGTAGGCTATGAATTTTATAATTTAACACAKTAAGTCTTTGCTGTCTATTTCTTCATCTGATGAARTTTTTTGTGGAACCAGACAACAGGAAGCAGTGACGAAGAAAATGAACATTCCTGGGTATAGAGACAAAGTACCGGCCAATATACAAGAAGAAAATCTTTCTAAGCTGAATAAACTTATGGCTGAACTGAACATCGTTGAAGAGGCAAATGAGAATTTTGAAAAACTTTTGGCAGAGAGCAGTTAAAACAATGAGTTTAATTGCTGTTTCTTATCACGATCTATTTTCAAGTATTGATAGATCATAATTTGTCATTGTAAAATGTATTGCCCATTAGGTTATTCAGAAAATTGAAAAAATTCTTGTTTCATCCTTGGCAAGAAACAAAATTCCAGTCTTGGTATGTCACTTAATATTATTATTTCTGCTTTGGTGCTGTCTCAAGTAGATATTTAAATGAAATCCATATCAGCCTTACTGACAATTCTCAATTTCTTTTGTATGGCGAATGATCCTTCAGTCACTCTAGCTCCTAAAACACTTCTCTTTCTGAAAGTAGAGAAATTTTTGATGCAAGAATAAAAACTATATGTTGAATAATGTGAATAGCTTTTCACAAAAAATATGAATTTGACATGTTAGTGTTCTGTAAGGCATAAAAGAACTGGCAGGATATGATATTTTCCTTTGTGGTGGTTTCTGTAGTTGCATGACAATTTTATATGAATGCATTGGGTTTATATGCTGGCGTACTTGAAGTCTACTACCAAGGCATCAGCATATTCCCTTGATCTAGTATGCAACATTTTAAATTATCAGTAAGATGCTTACTCTGTATTTTAAATATCTGTAAAAGATGCACGAGTCTTACCCAGCCGTGACGTTTTTGTATACAAGAGTGATTGGTCTGATTTGTTAATATTCACACACTACATCAGAACAAGTACAGTCCTATAAACATCAGAACACGTACAGTGCTATAGCTCTTTGATATTTGTGCATACTAAGTTCTAATGTCATGTTTTGGCCATGGATTGAAGGGAAACATTTACTCTACCATGCACTTGAGCCTTATGAGATGCAGGAACTCACAAAAGCATTAGAGAAGTTTCCAATGGTTCTCCACTTTATTAATGGATGGGATGTATGGATTTAAGTGATGGTAACTTTTTGGGTCACCCACTTGTTAAGCAGCTCGGTAATCAAATGTGGCCAGTACTGCAATAAAAATGGAAAATGAACAATTGTAACAACAAATAAGCAAAAAACAATTGGGCACTTGCACACCCAAGGGTGGATTATTCTTGCTAATCCGAGTAATGAAGGAAGACTTCTCCAAGAAATACTAGACATGGGTTGATTTGTATTTGAAAAAAATGACAGAGATACATAGGAGGCAAAAAAACACTTTATTAATGAATGGGTTGTATGGATGTAAGTGATGGTAACTTTTTGGGTCACTCAAATGTGGGCACTACTGCAATATAAATGGAAAATGAACAATTGTAATAATAAATAAGCATCGAGCACTTGCACATCCGGGGGTAGATTGTTCCTGCTAATTGGAGTAATGGTAGAAGACTTCTCCAAAAAACACTAGAGACTGGGTGATTTGTATTTGAAAAAATGATAGATATACATAAGAGACAAAAAAATCCTTATGTATATCCATAGAGAGGAAAAGAAAACTAATAAAGCCCTAACTAATGATCAAGTCATTAAACAAGCCATTAGATCCTTATTATACTAAATTGACATTCCTACAAATATAGCACTTGACAAAATCATGACCTTATAAGGTAAAATGGATTATGTACATAAACTATAATACATAAGAAAGATATTGTAGTTAGGTACATAACATCCCTGACCACTTGTTACATGCAACTTGCAATAAAGTCGTCGGAAAAATAAACAAGTGACAAGACTTTACCACATGCACTTTATAAAAAAATTGCTTGAAAAATGGACAACTTAAGGGATGTGCACTTTATAATAAAGTCACTTGAAAAATATTGAGCAAAATTTGAACCCAAGACCACTTATTATAAAAGTACAACTTCTGCCAAGTGAGTTAAAACTAAAGTAGTAAAAGAGAAATGGGGACCTTTATTTGGTCGATGCCTCCTTGTGAAGTGTGCTTCCTGTCAATGAGCCCAAATTTGAGTGTTTTGCCAAAAATTCTACGGGCTTCCACATTGCTTCCTCCTCATCTAAACCCTTTCACTTTATCTTACACTGTGATCTTCCATTCGTGAAGGTTTAATACCCATTATTTCAACATACGTTCAGAGTCCATTATCAGTTTCCCTTTCTCATCTATCAATAGAATCTCTATCTGCATCACTATGGGCTCATAAACCTTCTTTAAGTACGAGACATGGAAGATGTCATCAAATTTTAATTTGTTCGAGTTATCCAATGCATATGCCATCTCTTTGTCATTTGCACACACTAGATATGGCCCATAGAATTGAGGGTGGAATCTTTGCTTCTTGTTGCAATCAACAATAATTCATTTGCGGGAAAATATCTAACATAAAAACAATAAATAGTTGAAATCTGTATAGGATATAAATATATAATAGTTATGAAATGTATGAGTTGATACACTAAGTCTTTTGTGATGACATAATTTATTAGCATTGACTAGTCACAAAGTGAAACACTATGCCCCTTACTTGGGTTGTGTCCCTTAATTTATTTAATCAACATATTAAATTTATATATATTATATGCATTACATTCTGTAAAGCATTTTATGGAAAAGGTTGCGTCTTTATTTTGGCTTGCAATGTGTTCTCACAATTCTCTATTCTTGAAGCTATGACGGTTGAAGACACCTGACAATAGGAGCTACAAAGTGTCGTGTAGAATTGTCATATTGTGAAAGGGTTATACCACCCTAATTCAATTCTCTGCAGAACCATGAGGCGTTGACACCTATGAATTGGCGGATGATAAGATTTCAAATTTGAGCTTTATTTTGATATATTTTATTGTCAATAAGTTTATGTTGATGTTGTCTTTAGTTAGTTTGTTGATAATACATTGACTATTATAATTAAGATGAAGATAAGGTATCCTTGTATATTATGTCTTGTTTTTTGAACATTTATCTTTTGATACTTTTGGTCTTTTGCTGATTGATAACATTTCAATATAAACATCTTTCTGACTTTTGATGTCGATTGGATTTGTATTAGTTCAATTTTTTAGGGTTTGGAGTTTTACATCTTAAGACTTTTAATTCAATTGGATCAGTGTTTGTCTCTATTGACCAATGCTTCCTCATTGGTAAGTTGCTCTAGCTTTTCCTGTTGCAACTTTTNAAGAGGCAAATGAGAATTTTGAAAAACTTTTGGCAGAGAGCAGTTAAAACAATGAGTTTAATTGCTGTTTCTTATCACGATCTATTTTCAAGTATTGATAGATCATAATTTGTCATTGTAAAATGTATTGCCCATTAGGTTATTCAGAAAATTGAAAAAATTCTTGTTTCATCCTTGGCAAGAAACAAAATTCCAGTCTTGGTATGTCACTTAATATTATTATTTCTGCTTTGGTGCTGTCTCAAGTAGATATTTAAATGAAATCCATATCAGCCTTACTGACAATTCTCAATTTCTTTTGTATGGCGAATGATCCTTCAGTCACTCTAGCTCCTAAAACACTTCTCTTTCTGAAAGTAGAGAAATTTTTGATGCAAGAATAAAAACTATATGTTGAATAATGTGAATAGCTTTTCACAAAAAATATGAATTTGACATGTTAGTGTTCTGTAAGGCATAAAAGAACTGGCAGGATATGATATTTTCCTTTGTGGTGGTTTCTGTAGTTGCATGACAATTTTATATGAATGCATTGGGTTTATATGCTGGCGTACTTGAAGTCTACTACCAAGGCATCAGCATATTCCCTTGATCTAGTATGCAACATTTTAAATTATCAGTAAGATGCTTACTCTGTATTTTAAATATCTGTAAAAGATGCACGAGTCTTACCCAGCCGTGACGTTTTTGTATACAAGAGTGATTGGTCTGATTTGTTAATATTCACACACTACATCAGAACAAGTACAGTCCTATAAACATCAGAACACGTACAGTGCTATAGCTCTTTGATATTTGTGCATACTAAGTTCTAATGTCATGTTTTGGCCATGGATTGAAGGGAAACATTTACTCTACCATGCACTTGAGCCTTATGAGATGCAGGAACTCACAAAAGCATTAGAGAAGTTTCCAATGGTTCTCCACTTTATTAATGGATGGGATGTATGGATTTAAGTGATGGTAACTTTTTGGGTCACCCACTTGTTAAGCAGCTCGGTAATCAAATGTGGCCAGTACTGCAATAAAAATGGAAAATGAACAATTGTAACAACAAATAAGCAAAAAACAATTGGGCACTTGCACACCCAAGGGTGGATAGTTCCTGCTAATCCGAGTAATGAAGGAAGACTTCTCCAAGAACTACTAGACATGGGTTGATTTGTATTTGAAAAAAATGACAGAGATACATAGGAGGCAAAAAAAACAATCGATGGATGTAAGTGATGGTAACTTTTTGGGTCACTCAAATGTGGCCACTACTGCAATATAAATGGAAAATGAACAATTGTAATTATTAATGAATGGGTTGTATGGATGTAAGTGATGGTAACTTTTTGGGTCACTCAAATGTGGCCACTACTGCAATATAAATGGAAAATGAACAATTGTAATAATAAATAAGCAAAAAACAATCGAGCACTTGCACATCCAGGGGTAGATTGTTCCTGCTAATTGGAGTAATGGTAGAAGACTTCTCCAAAAAACACTAGACACGGGGTGATTTGTATTTGAAAAAATGATAGATATACATAAGAGACAAAAAAATCCTTATGTATATCCATAGAGAGGAAAAGAAAACTAATAAAGCCCTAACTAATGGTCAAGACATTAAACAAGCCATTAGATCCTTATTATACTAAATTGACATTTCTACAAATATAGCACTTGACAAAATCGCGACCTTGTAAGGTAAATGGATTATGTACATAAACTATAATACATAAGAAAGATATTGTAGTTAGGTACATAACATCCCTGACCACTTGTTACATGCAACTTGCAATAAAGTCGTCGGAAAAATAAACAAGTGACAAGACTTTACCACATGCACTTTATAAAAAAATTGCTTGAAAAATGGACAACTTAAGGGATGTGCACTTTATAATAAAGTCACTTGAAAAATATTGAGCAAAATTTGAACCCAAGACCACTTATTATAAAAGTACAACTTCTGCCAAGTGAGTTAAAACTAAAGTAGTAAAAGAGAAATGGGGACCTTTATTTGGTCGATGCCTCCTTGTGAAGTGTGCTTCCTGTCAATGAGCCCAAATTTGAGTGTTTTGCCAAAAATTCTACGGGCTTCCACATTGCTTCCTCCTCATCTAAACCCTTTCACTTTATCTTACACTGTGATCTTCCATTCGTGAAGGTTTAATACCCATTATTTCAACATACGTTCAGAGTCCATTATCAGTTTCCCTTTCTCATCTATCAATAGAATCTCTATCTGCATCACTATGGGCTCATAAACCTTCTTTAAGTACGAGACATGGAAGATGTCATCAAATTTTAATTTGTTCGAGTTATCCAATGCATATGCCATCTCTTTGTCATTTGCACACACTAGATATGGCCCATAGAATTGAGGGTGGAATCTTTGCTTCTTGTTGCAATCAACAATAATTCATTTGCGGGAAAATATCTAACATAAAAACAATAAATAGTTGAAATCTGTATAGGATATAAATATATAATAGTTATGAAATGTATGAGTTGATACACTAAGTCTTTTGTGATGACATAATTTATTAGCATTGACTAGTCACAAAGTGAAACACTATGCCCCTTACTTGGGTTGTGTCCCTTAATTTATTTAATCAACATATTAAATTTATATATATTATATGCATTACATTCTGTAAAGCATTTTATGGAAAAGGTTGCGTCTTTATTTTGGCTTGCAATGTGTTCTCACAATTCTCTATTCTTGAAGCTATGACGGTTGAAGACACCTGACAATAGGAGCTACAAAGTGTCGTGTAGAATTGTCATATTGTGAAAGGGTTATACCACCCTAATTCAATTCTCTGCAGAACCATGAGGCGTTGACACCTATGAATTGGCGGATGATAAGATTTCAAATTTGAGCTTTATTTTGATATATTTTATTGTCAATAAGTTTATGTTGATGTTGTCTTTAGTTAGTTTGTTGATAATACATTGACTATTATAATTAAGATGAAGATAAGGTATCCTTGTATATTATGTCTTGTTTTTTGAACATTTATCTTTTGATACTTTTGGTCTTTTGCTGATTGATAACATTTCAATATAAACATCTTTCTGACTTTTGATGTCGATTGGATTTGTATTAGTTCAATTTTTTAGGGTTTGGAGTTTTACATCTTAAGACTTTTAATTCAATTGGATCAGTGTTTGTCTCTATTGACCAATGCTTCCTCATTGGTAAGTTGCTCTAGCTTTTCCTGTTGCAACTTTTTTTTTTGTAAATAAAAGGTGAAACCTTATATTATATCATTTGTCTGTTATACAATGACACCTGGCAGCCACCTATTCCGCCATAGGAGGGAAACCAGAACATGTGGCTCCATTATGTTTCAACACTACCATGACTGTAAAAAATTATACAAAAAATTGCAAGTGTTTGTAGGAACCTAATTCTGCCTTCCTAGTCTAAGGCTGGCCATGTACAGAGCCGCGATTACTGATAGAATTATATAGACATAATAAACAAAACTTATTAAATCATCTAGCTTGCCGTTGTGGTAAATTAGACCACCGATGCTGTAACTGAAATAAACAAAAAGTTGTAACCTGGGGTGAACCGCTTTAGTCCATGGCTGGACTTGGTTGTCCATGGATGGTATAGGCTGGGATGAATCGTTGTCTGCAAGTTGGGCATCGAGCTTGCGCTGGAGCATCCGTGAGCGCCTCGAACATAATATCCATTCTTTGACTGATAATGCCTTGACAATGCATTTGGTCGTCCTGCCGCTGCCTAATCTCGAAGAGGAGCTCAAGGTGCTCTTCTGCGAGATGGTTGGCAAAGTGTTGAGGCAGAGCCGCTTCTTCCTTGCCCGTGTCGTTGTTGCTCTTTGCAATGGTTTCCTTGTCTGTTCCTGGCAGTTGTCGTCACCGTAGTGGGGCTCTCCCGGCTTGATCACTGGGGAAGCTAAGAGATTGGTGGCCATAGGGGGACGCACGCCCAAGGGTGGCGCCTCCTCTTTCACAATGCTTGGACTGTAATGCAGAGCTGGAGGTGGCGACAAGGGAAAGTGCGTCGTGGAGGAGGTTGTTTCCATCTTTACCTTGCATACCTCGGGAGACTGAAGCGAAGCTGACTAAGTGCTCCGGGTTGAACGGCGGGGATGGGCGAAGTGAACGATGAGCACTCTTTGTGAGGCAGTGAGTCTGTTAGCTCGAGAGAGGGCGCTATTTTTTCGAGTGCCCCTCTTGGGCTTTTTGTGCCCCCGTGGCATGGTAGGGGGAACAGGGGGGTGGTGGCGGGGGTGAAAGGAGGCGTTGTAGAGAAGCAGGATGCAGTGGAGGGAGACGGAGGAGCCAGAGATGAACAAGGTGGAATGGACGTTCCTAGTTCGCGGGGGGTGAATTGAGGTCGGGAGGGTGCCATTGATGCATAGGGAGAGAACAATGATGCCGGAAAAAACCTTAGTGTCGAAGTGCTCTGCAAGAAGAGCGTACTAGATAGAAAACGAGTTGAGCTGAGTTTAGGGCCTGCTCTTAACTCCATGAGAGCCCAAAATGACCCTTCCAATCGCCATTGAAGTTCGATGGGACCTCTGCAGCAACGTGGTACCAAATCCCTTGCTGGTTCGCTCGCCTAAAAGCCCAGCCAGGCGCACTGACTTAATTCTCCTCATGGTGTGAGCCATGGGGTAATAAATGCGTAGGGGGTGGTGGCCGAGGTTAATAACTCCCCCGGCTGCTCTGATCCAGCTGTCCTCCGCGTCGCCCCAGATGGCACCCCATCTGGGTGTTTTCCTGTTGCAACTTGTCATCTTTTAACTTCTTAATTTGTGCAATCAAGCTATTTTTTTTTAAGGCGATATTTTTTTTTTAAATTTGTTTTTCATTGTTTTTAGTATCTACAACTTTCTTTATTTTTTCCTGGTTTTTTGAAGGTCCTTCATCTTTTGTAACAACTTATGAATTATTTTTAACGGTTACATCCGATGCAACTTTCAAGTCTTCTGATGAGGGTCCTACTAAGTATGATTTCATTGTAAAGTCCTACAATGCTATCTTTTTCTTCTTGTGGGAGAATGCCAAAAAAATATTCTTCACATTTAAGATGGTCCCCGATGTTTAAATCTAGAATGAATAGAGATTTATGTCATCATTGTTACATGGAGATTGTTTATTTCATTTTATTTTGAGTTCAAAATGTTAAATTTCTCTAAACCCAGTTCACTAACCAATTAATTTTTTTGTTAACTGATTATGTCAGGTTTTCTTCACAACTAAATAATACACAACATAAATAATAACCATGAACTTAACATTAAAAGATAACAACAATCACATTACATGTACACAAGTAATTTTTGGACAATTCGTCCCTGGAAAAACCCTAGAGGGAAAACCAATGCAAGAGATTTGGATTTTATTATTATTGAGCAAGAAAATATAGAGATCTCTTACAATAAAATTGGCCCAGCCAAATGCCAAACCTCCTCACAAATGTACGGCCCCTTTTTGCAAATCCTCCCAAGCCAAATCGTGCCAGAAGACACCCCTACATGAGCCTCTAGGTAACTGTATGACTGCCTGCGTAGGTTCTGCATCACCTAGTACGACTGCTTTCAGATATGTAGGAAAAGACCTCTGTAATGCTGAAGATGTGTGTCAATCTTAGTGTAGAAGCCTCCTCTATCTCCTT
Organism: Picea glauca; assembly: GCA_000966675.3. Classification (NCBI taxonomy): domain Eukaryota; kingdom Viridiplantae; phylum Streptophyta; class Pinopsida; order Pinales; family Pinaceae; genus Picea; species Picea glauca. Next base: position 9,856 of record JZKD02S2320213.1, read on the forward strand.
GTAAACTCTCTCCAAACCCTCCAGAAATTCTCCTCTTTCTCTCTTCAGAAACTTCCCCCTCTCTTATGCATAATGTGCCCCTCACCAAGTCAATCTCCTTTTTACTCAATGAGCAAGTGAGAAACCCTATCTTCAAAAGGATGGAGGGGCAAGATTGATCCTCACACACTTTATGAGATCAATGGTCAAGATTAAAAAACCACAGCTTAAATTATTTCTCACTTTAACTTTATAAAAAATATTCATTAAGTCAACATTAAAATATAACCTATTTAATGTGTTGGCATGTTTTCAGGAAGAGAATGTGCTTGTCATTGATGGAAAGAACAACAACGAGGACACTCAGAAGAGCGCGCAGGTGGAGAACATATCTCAGGCGTCAGATCTGAACGCGTGGACCGACCGTCGTTGGATCCAGAGGGAAGTACACGTCTTTTAAGTGCAAGGAGAAGCGGGCTTACAAAGTCCCGATGCGATATGGACCATTGGATTGGGGAAGATCGAACTGTTGATTTCACGCAGGTGGAGAATAGATCTCAGGCGTTAGATCTGAGCATGTGGACCGACTGTCGTTGGATCCAGAGCGAAGTACATGTCTTTTAAGTGTAAGGAGAAGCGGGCTTACAAAGTCCCGATACGATCTGGACCATTGGATCGGGGAAGATCGAACCATTGATTTCTTTCGTGGGAAGGAGATTTCGCAAAATCGACAATCGGGAGCTCGAAAGTCGGGAGAGTCACGGTTGACTCACATTCAAATGCCCGACACGCAAAATCGCGATTTGATCGCAGACGTCGATCAAAGGGAGATTGTGGACCGTTGATATGACACGAGAAAGTTTGGATTTCACGAGTTGGGAGAATCGAGGCAACTCACAGCAAAATCTCCAAAATGCGAAGTTGCGAAAATATATGGGCCCTCGGATCATAGAGGATCGTGGACCGTTGATCTGATGCAAGCACAAGTTCGAGAATCGGAAGAAGGGGGGTGAGCCAACTTTCGACATCGCGATACGCGAAGTCGCGAAGAGATCTGGACCGTTGATTGAGGAATGTCGTGGGTCGTTGATCAAGCACGACAAAGTTCACGAACTCGCGAAATGCAAAGTCCCAAAATGCTTGGCCCCAAGTCACAGCAAGTGGTCACATTAGCGGAAGAGAAGGGAAGGAGCTAGCGTTGCTAGGCTCCACCTCGGAGTTTCGCGAGTTGGGAAAATCGAGGTGACTCGCAGTCAATCACCTGAAACGTGAAATCACAAAACAACTTTTTGTTTGGCGTATAGTCACAGCCAGTGGTCATGTGGAGAGGAACTTAGTGCCTCTGCGGATTTAATCCAACGATGTTGATTAATTTGGCTATCTGATTGAAGGATTATTGTTTCACTTCACGAATTATTGATCAGTTACGATTCAGTTAGCGGAACTGAATCATTGTTCTTGGGTGATTGGCAATTTGGTTTCATGTGCGTTTTCCTGGAGATTCAAGGTGTAACCGAATCGGGGGATTGCATAAAAGAGAATTGTTGTGTCTGAGTTAGGTTGGTTGTTTTCTCTGAAAAATGAGTTGAACTGTAAGAAATAAAAATTACAGTATGTACATTGTGAGAACAAATTCAGAGACGAATAACTGAAGCAGGATAGACCAGAAATGGTGAAAAGAGAAGAATGTATGAGTACCTAAGACAATGCAAATAATAGAGAAAGAGCAGATGAAAAGAGACAACAAGTGGAGCCAAGCATGAACAAACAAAAGCATAACAGAATTGAAGAACAGAGAAGAAATGGTAAGAATTGACATATCTGTATTGTTGTAAGCTATCCTTCAAGCAAATTTTTATATTCAAGGTGGTAGGGAGGTGCTAGGGAGGACTGTTGTCCTCATAGGTTCAAGTGGGTGCTTGAACACTGGAAGTTGTAGCTTCCATCTGGTTGCAGCCAGAAAAACCAGGGTGGTAGTGTGGTGCAAGGGAGAACTATTGTTCTCTTTTATATAGGTTGGTGCCTGTGTGACTGGAAGTTGGTGCTTCCATGTAGTTGGTGTTGGAACACTCAGGGAGTTGGTGCTTCTTTCTAGTGGGTGCTAGAGAAACCAGAGAGTTGGATCTCTCTGCAAGTTGTAGCTTGTAAAAACAGAGGTGGTAGCCTCACATTGAGTTGGTGCTCAAAGATAGATGATGTACAGAACATAAAAAGACTACTTATCATTCGAAGAAGAAGAGGTTTTTTCCCTTTATAGGTTTTCTCATGAATATCTATCTCTGTGTATATTAAATGTGTGATTGATGTTTATTATTTTTGTTGTGCATGTCCTGCATAATCTTGATTATTATTTGGAGAAGAGATACAATTTTTTAATAAGCATAAATATTGTTTAAGCATAGTGACATCTGATTCACACCTCCCCCACCCCACCCGGCTCTATGGTGTCTTAGTAATTTCAACAATTGGTATTAGAACAAGTTCATTTTATTTAAAGGTAGATATGTAAGCTTAAACATGACAAGTCATGAAGGGACTTCAACCAATAAGCCACCTCTGTTTGATGGAACAAATTTTTTCTTTCTAGAAAGTTAGAATGAGAACATACATTATGGAATTGGGTGTTGATGTTTGGGATGTAGTAGAGGCTAGATATACAAAACTTGTTATGCTAGCTTCCGAAGATGATAATCTAGAGTTTAGCTTCAATGCAAAGGCAATGAACGCTATCTTGAGTGGGCTTGTTGAAGTTGATTTTGTAAAAGTGATGCATCTTGAATCTGCCAAAGAGATGTGGGATAAACTTATTAGCAGTTATGAAGGAGATGAGAAAGTAAAAGGTGCCAAACTTCAGACTTATAGATTGAAATTTGAACAACTAAAGATGAATGAGGATGAAACAGTTAGTACATATTTTTTAAGAGTTGAGGAGCTTGTGAATGCCATGAAGGGTCTTGGTGAGAAGTTTGAAGACACATTTTTATTTCAAAAGATCTTAAGATCTCTACCTGATAGATTTAATCCAAAAGTTTCTGCAATAGAAGAACTGAATGAACTTAAAACTTTGTCTATTGATCAACTCCTAGGAACTCTAATTGTCTATGAAATGAGGATTAGCAAAGATAAGTCCATCACTAGAGAAACATCTTTTAAAGCAGACAAGAATACTGATTCAAAATTTTATGATATTGAGGCAAAATTTGTGAGAAGGTTAAAGAAAGGATCAGGAAAATACCAAGGCAAGTTGCCCTTCAAATGTTTTAACTGCGGAAAAATAGGTCACTTTGCATCTAAGTGTCCGCACAAGAAAAAGGACCATAACTATGAAGGTGAAGAGAAGTATGCATCCAAGAGATTTGTTAAAAAGAAAAGTTTATGTGTAAACAATGATGACTCTTTAGGAGACACAGATAATGACTCTTCTTGTGAAGATAAGGTTAATGATTTTATGCTTATGGCCAAAGAGGATTATGATAATAAAATCACAGGAAGTGATGCTAATGATGAAGAAGATGTGGTTGATATGGAAGGTGAACTAATCAGTGCTTTAGAAGAGATTGATAGATTCAGACTTAAGAAGAGAAAACAAAAAGGGTTGTTGATGTAGTTTGAAAAGAATGGTAAAAAACCTGATGAAGACTTTGCCCTACTATAAGTGGAGTTAGAAGAGGCAAAAAAAATAGAGGACATTCTGAAACAATAATTATCAGAGAAGAAAACAAGATGTGAATCCCTGGAAGAAGAGGTAGTAAAAACCAGAAAATAGATGGAAAAGTTTAAGGCATAGTATCATCAAAATCTTCCAAGCATTAAAGCCTCAGCATAACTAAACGATATTTTGAGAAAACATAGATCTCCTTTGTTGAAGACTAGTTTAGGTTATGTAAGTGGTTCAAACAACAAACAATCAGAGAGCAAAGAGTCAGTAAAGATGATCAAGTTCCAAGTCAGCGGATAATCAGACCATGTGAGTACGCCACCAAAAGCTAATAAAGATAAGATGATCCCTGATAAAAAACAAAGATATCAGAAGATGGAGCAACAAAGGCCAAGAAGAAGGACATTCTTCAAGTACCAAAATTTCTTCCCTGGTTATTGTTTTTACTGCTCTAATTTTGGTCATAAGATTGCAAATTGTCAAATTAAGTTTAGAGACATGCAACTGAGGAAGTCAAGAAATAAACAATTTTTGCAACATAGAACTCAACAACCAATGAGTAGACAAAGTTGCACCAATCACTTTGACCTATTGAATGATGAGCTTGAATGCTATAACTGTCATAACTTCGGCCACAAAGCTACAAACTACCATCTGAAGAATTACAAAGCAGATCCAAGGATAAAACCCTTAGACAGAAATTTCAGCACATGGAAGAAGAAAGAAGATGACAAGTGTGGATTAGTGTTGTCAGCCCAAAGACAAAAGAACCACTGATATATTGACATTGGTGTTCCAAACATATGACTAGAGACAAAAGTAAGTTTTTGTCTGAAAGCAAATCAGGGAATGTAACTTTTGGAAATGATGCACCAAGAAAAATCAAAAGTAAAGGAATGGTAAGTCTAAGTAATGGCAAAGGGAAATCTAAAGATGTGTTGTTGGTAAATGGTCTAAAACATAATCTTCTTAGTGTCAGTCAAGTTTGTGACAGAGGATGTGAAGTTGTTTTCACTTCTAAAGGTTGTAAAATACAATATGTGAACTCAAGACACTTGATTGCAAAAGGCATAAGAACAAAAAACAATGTTTATGTTTTGAAAGAAGATAAAGAAGAATGTCACTTAAGTAAGTATGATGAAAGTTAGTTATGGCATAGGAAACTTTGACACCTAAATTTTGATCTTATAATCAAGCTTAGCAATAGTGGGGCAGTAAAAGATCTTCCAAAGATATCAAGGCCATATGATTATGTTTGTAAACATTTCCAAATAGGAAAATTTACTCAGACACAGTTTAAATCTAAGAACTTTCCTTCAACAGAAAAAACCAAGAGGAACTGTTGACTACCCTCTTTGTGGGGTCTCATACGTGGTATGATGCATTTACATTAGGTCATTTAGTTGCATGAATAAAGTTATAAATCCACATGGAATATTTCATGGTGCAGTAAGAGCCACTCAAAGCACTAACAATTTTTGTAGGAAATTTGGTTAAAGGAGGAAATTCATGGGTAAACTTTGGATTCCAATCTGATTCACTACTCTATTTTAGAATGAGACACTCCATGGGCTCATTGTAGTTTCCATTGTGGTTANTGGAAGATCGTGACAAAAACTTTCTTTGTGAATTATACTTGTTTAATTTTGTGATACTATACCATACCCATTGGAATTCCAACCCTTTTGTGGGGGATGTCCAACTAAGGGATTTTCCTTATTCAATGTTTGGTTTGGTACAATGGAGGACTCCACATGAATCTTATACTCAAGAAGAATTCAATTCAAGTTTAATAGTAAGGGATGAATATCTCATGTCTGGTGTAATTATTGAGGATTGTAACGACTTGCTACAAGATCCAAGAGACTCTCAAAAAGTTAAAGTGCATAGACAATATGCAATCACCAATCACCAAGAATTTGCACAAGCTCATTCATTGCAAGCTTTGTTGGATTCTCATGACAATTGACATACACTTCCAAATCCACTAAGGAATAGAATCCCTATAGGTTATCCAAATTTTGAGCTTACTTTGTCTAGAATTGCTATGTACATTAATTCCGTGAAGAGGCATGGGAACCAATGGTTGGGATTTAGATTTAACTTCCCATTAATATGGTGTCCAACTCAGCAATACATGGCCGTATTTCGATGGAAGAACATGGAAGAGATAACTCTTTGGAGGTAGGTCGATAGAAACTTGGGTTTCTATCCTAGGACAAATTTTGGGCATCTATGATCTGTATTTATGAGGGTAATGAAATGAAACACATATTTATAACATTAACATAGATATACAGAGAGAAATAATAGAGATACAATGGAACTTAACTTCTATTCAATAAAGAAATATGTTGGAACTTAACTTCTATTCAATAATGAAAACAATCTTGCTCGAATGGTGGTATCCAATCTATGAGAAGAGATGTGGCAGCTACGCGCACTCATCTAAGCACATTAAAATGAGGCCTCCATGAATTTTTAGCATTAAGAGGTAAACATAAAACCCTATACATCCAAAAACCTAACCCTAGGAGATGAAGTGCAAAAATTCATTTGGGCCCCGATGGGGTAAGTTAGTACATCAACTTCTCGGGGTCGTAACTTTTGCATACGATCTCCATTTTAGGCACATGATATCCCATTGGAAATTTCTATCCAAGGACTAAACATTATTCCATAACACTTTGACTCCATGTATATTGTGACTGTGGCAGGCCCAAAAAACGTTGTTTAGGGCCTCAAAATGGTCCCAGAAGTTTAGGACTAAAAAATCTAGAAAAAATCTATCAAGATGAAAACTGTAACTGCCAAGATGAAATTTGTATGTGAGCAAGATGAAAGAGGTGGGTGGCCATCGATATCCATCTGGATCAATCCTCCCTCCTTAGGAAGCAGTGGTCTCCATTGTGTTGATTTCCCCCATCAGATGAGGAAATTTATACTGAATTTGGCCCCGGGTGAGCCACTTGCCTTGGTGCAGGAGTTGCCTCGCTTTGACAACCTGATAAAGTTGAAGATTTTGTTGGCGATATCCCTTGACATCTGTGTCCACAATCTTATCAATGGATGCTTGTTCCATGTAGTCATCGTTGAGCTATGTCGGTGTCAGTTGTTATGCTATCTCTGAGGTGTCCAATAAGGGTGGAAAGTATGGCCGAAGGAGGTCCACATTAAACATGGGGTGTAGCCAAGCAAGGGGGGAATTTTGAGCTCAAAATCATTGTCACCCAAAACCTTGGTGATGGTTTAAGGTCCATAGCGGAGTGGACGAAGCTTCCGATGGGCATTCTTTCTGCAGGTGCAACCAAAATTTATCGCTCACTTGAAACTTGTGTGGCCCCTGATGTTGATCATGGTGTTTCTTGTACTTTGAATTGGACTTCTGCAAATGGACTTCTGCAAAATATCATGGACCCATTGGTGGATGTGATGGATTCGTTTGATGAACTGAGTAGCTTTATCATCTTCAGTTTGAGCATGGGATAATTATTCCTATGTGGATGCAAGGGGCAGTGCAACATCCATGGGACCCAATGGTTGAAATCCCAACCCCACCTGAAAGGGGATGTGGTTGGTTCATCTATGTATGGATTTGTTGTGACTATGTTAAATATAGGGAAGACTCCCATCCCATGTGCATGGATGCTTGGAATTGTACATGCATAAGATATGCACGATCATCATGTTGACGACCTCTGTTTGGCTATCTATTTGGGGGTGGAAGGTCATGGATTTGGTGAGATTGGTGTCTAGCCACAACCAAAGGCTCAACCATAATTTGTTGAGGAAATAGTTGTCTCGATAGACGATGGTTTATGGTATCTGAAAATGTACCCACACTCATTCGAAGAAGAACTTGGCAGTGGCATCTACTATGATGCTCTTCTTACAGGGGACCAAAATGACCATCTTGGAAAATCGATCAACAACCACAAAAACACAATCATTTCCCTTCTTGGTTGAAGGAATCCTTGACACATAGTCCATCGAGATGGATTCCTGGGGCCTATCGGGAGTAGGAAGAGGGGTGTACATGACTTGTTTCTTAATGGCGCGGGCCTTATAGAACCTCATATACTTGATGACGTCCTGTCAGAGTTTCATCCAATAGAAATGTTGTTGCAACACTACCACTGTCTTTTCTACGCCGAAGTGTCCTACAACATGACTATAGTGAGCTTCCCAAATCACTTGATGAACCACAAAGATGACCTAGAATGTACAACAACATGTCCTGTAGATGAAAATCAATGATAGTTGTGTTTGTTCCCAGGTTCTAGTAGGTAGTAGTGAAGTCAATATTACTCTCGTAGAGTTGGGGCCTTCTTGAGGTCTCATGTCTATAGGAGTGTAGCGTCGTGGTTAATACTACAAATAGAGGTGGGTTGAGGCAGTCAATGACACAATTGGTGCTCCTTATCTTATACTTAATTTTGATATGGAACTACTACAACTATGTGTACCACTTATGATGGCGGTGATTCTGCAATTTTCCTTCTGTATGCATGAACTGCAAAGGCTTATGATTAGTGTGGATGATTTTATCTTTCCTGTGAATGCAATTCCTCCACTAGCGGAATGCTTGTATAATGGATTACATTTCTTTGTTGTAAGTGGGGTACTTACGGACAGTATCTGATAGTGTCTCACTATGATATTCCATGGGATGTATATGTTGAATGAGAACTGCACCCGCAGCATAGTCTGAAGCATATGTCTCAATATCAAAAGGTTGTTGCAAGTCGGGTAATGAGAACATCGGGGATGATCACAAGCGTTGCTTCAAATCATTGAATGATTTATGTTGCAACTATCCCCACAATTATTTTTCCTTGCCACTGCCCTTAATCACTTGGCTAAGGGCCCATGCAACGTAGGAGAATCCCAACATGAACCTATGATAGAAATTGGCAAGTCCTAAGAAGCTCTGAATCTCAGTGAGTGTGGTAAAGGCTAGTTAGTCATGCATGGCCTGGATCTTGGTTGGATCGACATGCACCCCATGTTCATAAACAATGTATCCGAGGTACTGGTCCCAGTTCATGTCGAAGTAGAATTTTTCCAAATTTTCATATAGCTTGTGTTGTCACAGAGTGTGAAGAACTTGTTGAATATGTTTCAAGTGTTCCACCCAATTCTTGTTGAAGATGAGGAAGTCATCCAAATACACTACCAAAAAAGAATTGGTGAAAGGCCACAATATATCGTCCATCATCCTAATGAAAGTTGTTGGGGCATTTGTGAATCCAAAGGGAATGAACAACCATTCAAAAAGACCTTCTTTAAAATTGAAGGTAATGTTCCATACATCGGTTTGTTTTATTGGGACCTGGCGGTAGTCGAAATTCAGATCAATCTTACTGAAGTATTTATCCCCCTTGATTTGGTTAAGGAGATCGTCAATTTGGGGAATTCAGTACCGGTTCCTGACTGTGATTTTATTTAGGGCCTGAAAATCAATGCAGAGTTGTCAGGTCCCGTCTTTCTTTTGCACAAGCATGACTGGGCTTCCACAAGGTGATGAGCTTGGGAAAATATGACCCTTTGCAAACATATATTGGATCTGGAACTTGATTTCTTCATTTTTTGACAGTGAGTGGCGATAGATTGGCCCATTGTGTAGTGGTGCACTGGGGGTCAGATCGATTGAGTGCTTGACTTGACATTGCATAGGTACCCTAGTGGGTGAGGAGAATATTTCTTTGTATTCTTCCATGACTTTATCCACTTGCTTCTGTTGCATGGAGATACATGTTGCATAGGCCATGGATGTGGCTACAACCTTCTGCTCACTTTGAGCGTGAGTCACGAAGAAGAAAAACTTCTCGGTCTAAGAGATGACCTTCCTATATTGCCTCGCAAAGATCAAGGAAATGGCAGTAAATGGGACTACCTTGGGTATCCTGTATAATTTCCTATCCAAAGTAATAATAACACTGCGAGGCCTAGAATCATATACAACATGACGTTTCCATAAATAAGGTTGGCCCAAAATAACATCATAAAATTCAAGGGGAGAGACATCACACAATACCTCATCTTTGAAAGGCTTGATGTCGTAGGCCAGGAGACATTGTTGGTTGACGCGAAGATCGTTCCTTTAGTGGAGCCATCCGATGGTGTATGGTTGTGGGTGTGTTCTTGTCAGTAGAGCCAACCACTTGACGACCTCCATTGAGATTAGGTTATTCTAGACATCTCTATCAATGATGAAGTGCAACGGAGTACCCTTCATCCACATCTATGAATGAAATAGGTGCTCACCTTCCTCTGGTTCATTGGGTTTGTCGGGTTGGACCTTGGTGGTGGTAGCAACGGTAGCACTGGGTTCTGTATCAATGATTTGTCTCCCTTTTTCGGGTTCTGACTCAGATTCGGATCCCACATATGATTCAGAGGCTTTCACCTCATCCACCAATGACTTCTTTGAGTGGCATTCATCGATATTATGCCAAGGGCCCTTATGGAACTCACACCATTTCCCACTGTCTTTCTTTGCCTTCCCATTGTCCTTCTTTGTTTATAGTTTGGATTGGTTTTCATGAGGCTATCCATCCTTCCTCTACCCTTTCATTTGTAGGTTGGGGCCACCTTTTCCCTACTTCTGTTGTGAGGGGTTTACAGACCCAAACTATTGTGTCTTCTATTTAAGCTTATGCTCGATTTTGACAACAAATCGATAGGTCGCTCCCAAGGACGAGATGTTCAGAAAATCCATTTCTATATGGATGTATATATGCATAACGTCGCAGTATTTGAGCATCAGATGTCGCTCAGAGACTTTGATACCCAACTTGGTGTGCAAGGTATGGAATACATTGGTGAACTCTGGCACTGTTTGGTCCCTTTCTTGTCGCAGTGTGGTCCATATTGTATATAATTAGTCATAACTTCCAATAGGGTAGTATTGTTCCTTAATAGCATCCCTGAAAGAACCCCAAGTGGGTGCAACTACAAATAATGTAGATCCATTTTTTCCTTTTGCTCACAGAAAGTCTCCCACCAATCTTTGACATGGGGGACGACCTTAAGGAGCGCAAATGTAATATTTTCTCTATCAGAAAAGTTAAGGATAGAAAAATACCCTTCTAGAAGGTTTAACCATTTGTGTACAACATCTGCATCTATTCGAACTTCAAATATAGGAATATCAAAATTGATATGTACCTTGAAGGGGGCAGTGCCTCCGCTTGAGGAAGACACGTCGTTTGTTGGCATACATTGAAGGATTTGCAGAAAATTATTCATCATCTAATTCCTTTGTCTTGAGAGGGCTTCCTTGAGCAACAGTTTAAAGGGATCTCTTGTCCCATTGTCTCTCTTTTTTCCCCCCATGGGCAATTGTTAGGTTTGGCGAGGATAATATTGCAAAGGCTCAACTAGTTCGAGTCCCAACTGCTTATACCCTGACCTTGTTGGGGACATGCACAGAGAAACAAATGAAGAGAAAACCACTTTTATACCACTAATTCATATTTAAGCGGAATGAAATGAAACACATATTTATAACATTAACACAGATATACAAAGAACAATAAAATAAATATAGTGGAACTTAACTTCTATTCAATAAATAAATTTGTTGAAATTGTAAAATACATAATGAAAATAATCTTGCTTGAATTGTGGTACCTAATCTCTTAGAAGAGATGTGGAAACTACGTGCACTCATTTGAGCACATTACAATGAGGCCTCTAGGCCTTTGTAGCATCAAGCGGTAAACAGAAAACCATAGAAATCCAAAAACCTAACCCTAGGAGATGAAGCACCAAAATTCATGTGGGCACCGATGCGGTAAGTTAGTATATCAACTTCCTAGGGTCGTAACTTTTGCATAAGATCTCTATTTTAGGCTCACGATAGGATGTTGGAAAGGTATATTCAAGGAATAAACAGTATGCCATCACACTATGACTGTGACTACAATGTCATTGTGGCGGGCCCAAAAAATGTTGTTTAGGGCCTCAAAACGACCCCGGACGTTTAGGACCCGAAAAGCTAGGAAAAACTGCCAAGATGAAAATTGTAACTGCCAAGATGAAAGTTGTATGTGAGTCAGCTGGAAGAGGTGGCTGGCCACCGATATCCATCTTTATTAATCTAACTTACAACTGGGCAACAATACACCTTGGGGTTTCTAAGGATGAGCATGAGGTTGCATGAGGCCATGAAAATGACTTGGAAAGGGGGAATGTCAGTACGAAGAATTGATATCGTTTTTACTTCATTTTTATAATGTTTTGAACCACTAAAATCCTAAATCCTCATACATGACATTTCTTTCCCATCCTATCCATTTAACATACAAAGGTAATATGGATTAAATTTATTATATTATTCTTATTTATATAATAAAATTAGAATATATTTATGAGTGTTTTTGTCTTTATTAAAGATAAAGGGTGCTAACCATAAAGTTTCAAGGAATGATTTGAACATATTTTAGATTGCATATTCCAGAATAAAGAATGAAGGGTTTTGAGCTTAATGATAGTTAGTTTTGGAGAATCCAAGTCGACTTCATCATGAACAGCTCGACAAGGGTGAAGAGGGAATATAGAGAATAATTTTGAGCTTACTAATGGTTGCCCATGAATTTCTCCCTTCAAATTCGAGGGTTGTTGACATCTTTTATTATTTAGACTGTACATACTTTTTAGAAATGCATTTCAGTGTTTATGAATAGCAGTTATGCGTCCTTAGCTTGAGTATAATGGTAAATGCAACAATTGGGTTTGATTCCCATATGTATCTATAAAAACCTAGTTGCATTCAGATATCAGTTAACCAGAAAATAGAGGTATAAACTATGTTTTGAAGTGTGAGTATTGTTGTAAATTTTTTGTGACTAGATTTGGGAGTTCTGCAATATAAATATGTTCTTCTAGTCTCAATTTGAACTTGTGAATAAATTGTAGTGATGTAGCAATTGTCTTTCTATTGTACCTAGTTGAAGGAGGTTCCACTTCAAAGATATACTTTCTATTTGTTTTGCACTGTTAGATTTCTACTTTAGGTATTTAATCATGTACTCTATTCTTTAGCATATATACTTTGTTTTATTTTAAAATAAAATAATCAAAGTATTTCCTTTATTTGATTTTGAATTGAAAATCTTATTTTAATAGAAATTCATATTAACTCATGATAAACTAGTCAATCTAAAGATTCCCAATTCTATGCAAATAGCATTTGTGTCTCGCAAGTTTCAAAAAGAACCCTAGGTTGATATTTAATTGAAGCCCCAAGATAGTTGTATTTCGATCAAGATATTTTAGTGTTGTCACTCATAATAGACTCAAAGTTTCCAAAACCTAGCCACTGAAAGGTAAACATATCACCACAAAGGAGAAATCAACAAATCTAAACGACAATGTGGTCGAGTGAAGAATAAAATAAAGTTATAAAGTAAAATATTAGAATAAAATCAATTTCTTGTAACTTCTAAATTAAATGAATAGTTTTTTAATTAATGTAAATACAAAGTGTCTCTTGCTTGCATTCACATAAATGTGTTTTTTTTAAGAAATACAATATATTTATACAATTTCTCTTTATTTTGGTGATGTGATTTTTTTACAAAATTTATAACACAGTTATTGATTGGACAAGAATTTTAATTTTAAAATGAGAATTCTAACATTAAAAAATTACATTTTTCCGTCAAATCACCAAAATCAAACTTTGAATTGAAAAGTGGTTTTGTCGACGTCACCTTCTTTTTTTAAGGTTGAAATTACTAGCTTTTGAAACTATGGCCTTTATATCAACATTTGTAATGTTTTTAACTAAAACCTTAAAATCAACCCCCAAATCAAAGAGTGGCATTAACAATAACACCTTTTTTTCGAGGTTAAAATTACAATTTATTTGAAACCATGGACTTAACAACCAATACCATTGTAACCAAAATCTTAAAATCAACCATCAATTCAAAAAGTGGTGCTCCCAAGAGCAACCTCCCTTTTTATGGTGTTAAATTGTAATATTTTTTAAATCACTACCTTAACAATTGGTAACCCTACAACCAAAATTTTAAAATCGACTCCTGAATTAAAAACATGTGTTATTAGTAACATCCTCTTTGTTTATCAGACTTAATATTACAACATTTTTTAAAATCATAGCCCAAAACTTTGATATTGTTGCAAACAAAATCATAGAAACAAAACAATGGAAAAATAAGAAAAATAAAATAAAAGATAAAAACGAAAAAGGCATGCATACTTTTTAGTAAATTAAAAAAAATGATTGACATATTTAAAAAAAAAATATTAAAACGATTCACACATTTTAATATTTCATTATTAAAAACAATGATTCACACATTTTAGTATTTTATTGTAAGTATTAAGATGATGATATCTATTGGAAAACCTTAAAAAAATAGGCGCTTACATTTGTATGAGGTGGCGGACACCTCAATGTAAAATTATGAACGACATAAATGTATGCACAAGGTTATTTTTAGGCGATGTCCATGAGGTGGCGAACAATTCGATATAACACTGAACGACATAAATGTATGTACATTTTGTATTATACACTTACATTAGTATGACGTTATTTTAGGTTATTGTTGATGTGTTTTCTTCTCACCCATCAACTAGAGTGATTTCAATTCATACTTAATCAAGTGGAGACCAATTTTTTAAAATTTGGAAAATGCGAGATGATTGCCACCTATTAATAATGAAGATACAAAAAGTATTTAAGAATCCATAATTGGTATATGAAGTTTTGGTTATTCTTCAACAAGGCCAACGAGGATGATTTATCTTTTCAACAATATAACAATAAAAATAGTACCAAAAAGAGGGAAATTTGTTTCAATCATTTTCTCATTGGATAGCCTTATGTGTCAACTTCACCCAACATTTTACAGAATAAAAAATA
>JZKD02S2320224.1:0-11728 GCA_000966675.3 Picea glauca
TTTATTCATTATAGGTACATAGTTATGATTATTTCAAGTTAGGGTTGTTGACTAATCCCAAACTAGTCATGTGAGACTAAAGAAAAGTTTGATGAAAATGCTACTCTCTTGTTGTGAAATTTAAGGAAGGTTTGCAGGTATTTGATCATATACACTAGTTTTATTACAAATTTACAAATCATATTTGGATGATGAAATTGATGAGGGGTTTTTGTTAAGGTACATTTTGGGTACATGGTTGAGACAAGTAGTTGATGAGTTGGCACATACATGAGGTGTATAGTTGATGATGTTGGTACATATTGATGAGTCACATTTGATGAGTAGTTGACACATGATTGGTACATACTTGGTACATGGTTGGATGCACTTGTTTATGGTACAGGTTGATTACATGATATTTGGTACAAGTTGGTGCATGGTTGATGCACTTATTTTTTGTACAGGTTGATTACAGGTTGAGGTACAAGTTGATGGATGGTTGATGCATGGTTCAGGTTTATTGGTATAGGTTTACAATGGTATATATCACAGTGATAGTGTGACAGTGGTTCCATAATTCTACTTCTACTTCAGGGCGGTTGGACGGGGCAAGGACAAGTGGTTGTAGCCACCTTCCGGTTGTAGTTGGAGAACATAGGGGGTTGTAGCCTCCTTCTGGTTATAGCCATAGAATAGGGGAGTTGGAGATTCCTTCAGGTTGTAGCCTAAGAAACAAGGGGGTTGGAGCCTCCTTCTAGTTGCAGCTGGAAAACAAAGGAAGTTGGTGCTTCCAATGAATGTAATTCTTCAAGACATATAAGAAAAAGCATTATGTGGTTTTCTCCCACTTTGGGTTTCCACGTAAAACATTGTTGTATTGTGTATGTGTATGATTGTTCATTTGTTCAATGCAAATTTACTTTGCATTTATTGGATGATAATGTTACATTGATATAAAACTTGGATTATATGGTTAAAAAGGATTAAATTGCTCTATTACTTATTCACCCCCCCTCTCAGTTATCTAACAGGTTAGTGACAACAATGATAAGGAATCCTAACAATATTTATATTTTGAATGAAATTGGTAAATAAAGTTGTTTCTTAGGGAAGGAAANCATGGTTGAGACAAGTAGTTGATGAGTTGGCACATACATGAGGTGTATAGTTGATGATGTTGGTACATATTGATGAGTCATATTTGATAAGTAGTTGACACATGATTGGTACATAATTGGTACATGGTTGGATGCACTTGTTTATGGTACAGGTTGATTACATGATATTTGGTACAGGTTGGTGCATGGTTGATGCACTTATTTTTTGTACAGGTTGATTACAGGTTGAGGTACAAGTTAATGGATGGTTGATGCATGGTTCAGGTTTATTGGTACAGGTTTACAATGGTATATATCACAGTGATAGTGTGATAGTGGTTCCATCATTCTACTTCTACTTCAGGGCAGTTGGATGGGGCAAGGACAAGTGGTTGTAGCCACCTTCCGGTTGTAGCTGGAGAACATAGGGGGTTGTAGCCTCCTTATAGTTATAGCTAGAGAATAGGGGAGTTGGAGCTTCCTTCAGGCTGTAGCCTAAGAAACAAGGGGGTTGGAGCCTCCTTCTAGTTGCAGCTGGAAAACAAAGGAAGTTGGTGCTTCCAATGAATGTAATTCTTCAACACATATAAGAAAAAGCATTATGTGGTTTTCTCCCACTTTGGGTTTCCACGTAAAACATTGTTGTATTGTGTATGTGTATGATTGTTCATTTGTTCAATGCAAATTTACTTTGCAGTTATTGGATGATAATGTTACATTGATATAAAACTTGGATTATATGGTTAAAAAGGATTAAATTGTTGTATTACTGATTCACCCCCCCTCTCAGTTATCTAACAGGTTAGTGACAACAATGATAAGGAATCCTAACAATATTTATATTTTGAATGAAATTGGTAAATAAAGTTGTTTCTTAGGGAAGGAAAATGAAGTTTGGCTCTGGCATAGAAGAATGGGTCACATGAACTTTGACAATCTTGTCAAAATCAACATCAAGGAAGCAGTAAAAGAAATGGCTAAAATTTCAAAGCCAATGAATACTCTATGTAAGCATTTTCTATAGGGAAAATAGACCAGGACCAAGTTCAAATCAAAGGATTACTCAACAACAAAACTAATGGAGATTGTACACACCAATCTATGTGGACTAAAGATAACAAAGGGATTAAATGGTGAAAAATACTATTGGAGTTACTTCACACACATCTAGTATTTCTTTTTCCTAAGGTTTTTCCTTATTTATTATTCATTATTCAGTCTCCTGTATTTTAGGAAGAATATTCCTCTAGGGAGAATATTCTCTTCAGTTTTCACTTCAGTTTGATCAATTGAGTGGAGTCTAGATGCTACACTGGTATTGTCACCATGCAACCTTGGGATCATCACTACATAATGTGCATTGTCCTTGGGATCATCACCAGACTAGCACATGATCCATGATTCCCTAATATCCTCCTCATTTCACTCTGCTTCAGTCAGTTAACTAAAGACTAACAGACTAGTTAACTCAGCTAGGTGGCAGTTCACTCCTGTAACTACCCGAGAGACTAGACTAGGTGGAAATTTACTCTCGTAAATGTTGGTGTGTGTTTAGATAACTTTATACCACCACTACGGTGCATTGGCTTCTCCTCCAGTGTGCATTGGTTGATTTATACAGACTATATCATGTGTAAATTATCAATTATTCATTCGGTTAATGAGAATTCTTCCATTCTTTCTCTCTTGCTTCTTCTTTCTCAATTTCTCTTTGAAAATGTGTGTGTTATTTTATATCTAGATATATTTTGTGAAGTTTCAAAAAATTTACATGGTATTAGAGCTGACAAACTTTTAGGGAAAAGACACACCAAATTATTTTTGCAGGTGCCAAAGATTGAAGACAGCGGAAAAATGGAATTTTCAAAAGAATTCATTCTTACACCTTACACTTACTTTGCATGGAAGGAAAAGATGATCATGCATATTCAAAGTAGAGGATTGTACAGGTTAACCATGAACACAAAGACAACCAACATCATTCATAGAAAAATTAAAGTATCTAAATTGAATGGATGAAGCATTCAGAACAATTTGTAGTCTCATTTCTCCCAATCTCCTTTTTCACATATCTTCCTATAAAATCCCCAATGAATTATGGACCACCATGGAAGGGATATTTTGAAAATAGGATGATATGAGGGGACACATGCTCAAGGTGGATTTACTCACATTGGATCCAAAAATCTTTGACAAACTCTAAGATTTATTTACAAAATATAAGGATTTACTATCTCAACTCAAGGATTGTGGGGTTGATAAATCTAAGGAGGAGAAACAAATGGTTCTCCCCGTTCTCTCAAAACTTGGTCCTGAATTCTTAGTGTTTGTATCCACATTCCATTCAATTTTATTCGCCTCTGGAGCCACCTAGAACATGGCTTCTCTTGAGGAATTTATCAAATCTATGACACAAGAGAAGACCAAGCTTATCAACATGGAAAAAATCAAAGGCCCAAAGGTGCATGCACTTACTTTGCAATATGGTAGCAGTCATCAATATCATAAATCTAAAGATAAAGACAAAACTAAATCTCATGCAAATCCAAAGAAGGAAGGGTACTCAAAACCCTTCAATGATGCCTCTAAATCCAAAAGTGGAAAGGGAAGAAAAGGAGAAAAATGCGCATACTGCCAAAATGGATTCCATCCAGAATCCACATGTATGCAAAAAAAAATAGATATAATGACTCAAATACTTAAACAAAAAAACCTTTGATATCGCATCCCTGAGTGTTCCAAGAAGAAGAAGCCAGAATATCATAATTCAAAGAAAGGAAATTCTAGCCATGCTTTGATTTCCATCAACTCCTCTCCCAATGCTTGGATCATAGATTTAGGAGCACCACATCACATGGATGCCACAAAAACAATCTATTCTTCATTGGATGCATGCAAAGGTCCTCCTATTATGATGGAGGAGAACTCTCCAATCTACGTCACCAACAAAGGAAGGATTGAAATCACAAACAAAAGCTTCGAGAATCTCCTACACGTTCCCAAACGTTTTGTCAATATTATCTTCGTGTATCAGATGACAAATTCCAGCACCAGAAAGAAATTCATATTCACCCCTAATGCAGTGGATATATATGACATGCAAACCAATTCCAGGGTTGCTACTGTTGAGGTAAATCATCAATCTAGGATTTACACATTTTCTCCATTTATTGAACCAGATTCTGCTTTATTTCTTACCCATACTGATGAAAGTAGTAGGATATGGCATGAAAGGTTTGGGCATTTAAATTTTAGATATATGCAACAAATTAGAAAGAAAGGATTGGTTGATGGTCTACTAGACATCCATTTCTCCAAAGGAATTTGTGAGGGATGTGTTCTTGGAAAACACCGTCAAGAGAAATTCGACAAAGGAAAGACTTACAAAGCTTCCTCTCCTTTAGATATGATCCATAGTGACCTCATGGGACCTTTTTTTCATCCATCAATCAACAAAGAAAGGTATGTGCTCATTTTTGTTAATGATTTCTCACACATCACATGGATTTTCTTTCTTAGGGAAAAATCATAGGTCTTTCAACATAGGTCTTTCAACACCTCAAAGATTTCAAAGCCCTGTTTGAGACACAGTCATGAAAGAAAATCAAATTCCTCTGAACTGATAATAGAGGATAGTGTTACACGTCAAAATTACTCAGTTGGATAAGTGTCACATGTTCCTCTCAATCGTCGTAAGTGTCGCATCTTCCTTACAACTTTCGCAAGTGTCGCAAGTCGGTCACAAGTGTCGCAAATGATGTTCAGACATACTACCTTGACGAACGACACTAAGGAGACACTTATAACATCTCATATTCTTGATTTGAAGGAGGAGAACTGGTTTTCTGAAGAGAAATAATCCTTGACACCTGAAAAGATCCTTGAAACAGAGGTTCTGAGGGCGAGCGCTCCTCTATATCATCTCTAGGAGCGCTGGAGCTCCCCTATAACGCTTCAGGGAGCGTTATAACACTCCCCTGCCCCCTCTGAAGGAGCGCTTCTCATCTTGAAAGCACTGGCACCCCCCTAAAGCCTACTAGGGAGTGCTACAGTGATCTGATGGCCCTTTTGAGGGAGTGCTACCTATTCTGGGCAGTTGTTAAGCTGTTGAGATGAATGGGGGAAGCATCTTTTCATTCTTGGAAGGCAGTTGGATTTGAATCCCTAGTCCAGCCATGATCTTAGGGCAGATCCTCAACTGAAGGAGGAAAATCCTTAACTTCTCCAAGGATATCTCAAGTGGTTAAGCCTCTCCAAGGCTATATAAGCAAGCTTTCTAATGGTGAAAGGGGACTGGAAAAAAGGAGAATCACACCAAAATTATGATCTCATAAGTGGTGTAGGCAAGAACTGCTAGTATGAAACCTATGATCTTGGAGGAAATACACAGTCAGCCAAAGGAGAGTGATCAGTGAATTTGTTGTCATCCAGGCTGTGGATCTTTCAGGCAAGGGTTAGACGAAGAGGACTTGACGAAGTTGTCGCATTCACATCTACGATTGTAAGTAATGTTGTCGTTATTCTCATCAATATGACACGCTTGGCCTGTTTCTTTCTAGTTTGTGTCTAATGTCACATGAAATTATCATTAATTGATAGATCTGTTTTCAAGCTAACATCAATAGAGTAGGAAGTGGTCGTATCTTGTTTTGTCCACAGAACTCAGCGAGGAGAAAAGGATTGGAGTGCAACTTGGAGCGTGCAGGGACAAACGTTGATAAAAGGTACCTCTATCATCCTTCCTTCTCATGTGTTAGTTTAGATAGATTTGAAAGGAATTTAGTGTCCATGTTAAGCATTTTCTATCTAGAGTTAGGGTCAAGCTCTTAGAGGCGATCTAAATGTCCGCAGGGAGATTTTCCTACAACAGAAACTGGCGACTCCGCTGGGGAGATAGCCTCAAATCGAAACTTCTTGTTTTGATTCTCTCCTCATTGACCTTGTTCTATCCCTTGATTATTTTAGACTTGGTTCACTCCTATTTTGATTAGTTTCATGAGCTGATTGGCTCCTTACCTTATCATACTCAGCATAATTGTCGAAATTGAATTGCAATTTTTTGATTTTTTGACATTTCTGGGACTTTTAGACCCTGGTGCCCCTGTCATAGTGTTAACAGAGCACCATCGCTCCCCCATACCCTTGCACAGAGCGCTATAACACTCCTTTCCTTTGCCAACAAAGCGCCAGCCCTCTTTGGCTCAAAAAACCTTCCAGAATTACCCTGTTAAGGTTTTGCCTCTGTGTCTCCTCTGTTGAGTGACCTTGTGAGTCAATGTTTCTTCCCTTTCAGCCTTGACATCTGTCTTTTTGAAGAATAAACATCTTGTTAGTTGGATCGTGTAGACTTCTTCACCATTTTCATTGAGTTTTTCCTATTGAGTGAAGTTCGAAACCCGTGCATTGTTTTCTCTCCTAATCAACTGAGTAAAGACCCTGGTGAAGGTCATCAAAGGCCTACAGACCTCTTCATCTCGATTTCAGTGAAGATCATTGTTCTTCAAATTTTGATTTTGGGTGTGAAGTTTGTTTTTCTCTTTGATTGTTTCTTTTCTCTCTCTTTTTCGTTTTGATTGTAACGAAAGGGTGTATTGTTTGTGTGACTTTTTGCTTGTGCTAGTTTGGTTTTCATTCATACAAGAAAAGTAATTATCAAGACGAGCATTGTGTTGTATTGATCATCACTCATACGCAAACAATAAAAGACATTTTTATGATTGATTGTGCATATTAGAGGGCATTTAAAAGTTTTTGCATTACATCGGGATTTGATTGAGAAAAGAATCATTTGAGGGCATTCCTTATTTGTGCTTGATTAGTGAAAAGAACTCTCTCTCTCCCTTAGCTATATGTTCATCAAAAAGAAATGACTGCTTATCATGTTCAATGCATTCTTTGGGTCTGAGTCATAATTCCATTTGTTTCACTTCCATGCACCCCTTTGCGTAAAGAACAACCATAAAAATCAACGCTAATTAAAAGTTATCTAGAAYTTTTTCTTTTCTAGGATCCTCCACCAACAGTAGACTAGGCTTAGTACTTTGGATTAGGGTTGTGAGCATAACTCTCCAAAGTTTCCAAAAAAAACACTAGCATCCTGAGTTAGGGAGAGTCAAATCTAGTTATCGTATAAGTCTCCCTGGGATCCCCCTCTCACACAGGGGTTATGCACGAGGTCGCATTCGGGTGAGCTACGGGGACTAACCCACCGTGGTTTAACTGATTGTGGTGGTCGGATCGTATTATGGGGATCACTTTGAGGTAAATCCACAATTACTGCGTGGAATCCTTTTAGTTGATTTTGGGCTTGATACCCTACCCGTACGTTCGGATCGGACTGTCAACTGTTCCCGCCCAGGGGCTGACTGCAAATTGGTAACCTTAGTGGCCATAATCTTTAGGATCTTACACAAGGTGACGGTGACGGGAAGTCTCACTGTACCTGGAGCAGCCATTGGTCAAACTCACCCAGGCTCCTTGGAGGGTAAATCCAAAATTATTGTGTGGAAGCTTGCACCAAGGCATAAGTCCGTTAAGTAGGTCGCCATTGTAACTGTTCCACCCTATCCCCGCCTCTTCTGGACTTGATCACGCGACTTTGGATTTCATCACCAACTAGTACGGTCATCAAAAGAAGGTCCTTTTTGCTTGGTTGTGATTCTTAGATTTTTTTAGCGTGTGTTGTTTCTTTTCATTAGTTGGCCATAGATTTCTTTCGCCGACTCTTTTCCGCCAACATCGACCCTCCACGCCATTTGCGGAGACTACAGGGACTTCCTCCAGAAAATATGGAAGGAAACAGACCTCTACCCCCTCATTCTATGGAGGAATCTCCTCAACAGAGCGAGGTTCATAATGCTACAACTTCCCAGGAAGAAGTTCCCATTCCTTTGGAGAATTTTTGAATTGTCTCAGAATCTCCGGAAGCTTATCACATTCTGGAGGGGTACGAACAATAGATCCTCCACCTGAATTCCGCTAAAGAATTTGTTGTCATCAATCCTTCTGACATTCCGGCCGGGTCTTCTCAGAACCCTTTAACCAGTGACCCTTTTTGGACTGCGGACGTCATTCAGAGCCCACCACGCTTGGTACGAGATCTTTATGGGACAGGAGAAGGTTCCGACACATCTTTTTCCTATACTGTACCCCCAAATCACTTCATCGGTACTACCACTTTTACAGCCACACCAACCGTTGGTCCGAACATACCATCCATTGGCCCAAGGCCTACAATTCCCTTCCAGACAGCCCATTCGAAAATCGCCCCGCACATTCCAACTATCCCTGCCGGCAATGCAGTAGTTAATCAAGCCCCGATTGGCACATCTATAACACCAAGACCTACACTCCCTTTTGGATTTAGGGAACTAAACGCTTCCGCTACCACCACTGCCCAAACCACTATGCAAAATGTACCAGGAAGTTCCATACCTATCCAACAACCCAGAGGGACTGGCCTTGGTGGTCCTAACCCAATCGGCAACACCGGTCAATCATTGGCATATAGCTTTCAGATCTCAGGAACTCTACCTCAAATTGGGGGGCATCCTCCCTCCGTAGGACAAATTCCATTCGGAGGGAACCCTAACATTGGGGGGCATCCTCCCACCGGAGGACAAATTCCATTCGGAGGGAACCCTAACGCTAGGGGACATCCTCCCACCGGAGGACAAATTCCATTCGGGGGGCAGCCTCAATCCAGAGTACACCATCAACCACAAGGACAAAATGTGTCCGCCGCACCCAATCCATGGAGCGTCCATTTTCAAGGAAATCTGCATGCCTCCACGGGACAAAATGTTCAGACTCCGCAACAACCCCCTTATGGACAAATGCCAAACCCACCCTATAATCCACAAAACCCATTTGGTTATCCTCCGCTAACAAACACTTCTCAAAACATTTCAAATCCTATGTACCTTGATCAAAACCAACCTCACATGAGAGGGCCCACAAGTTATAATTATCCACATAACCTAGTATTGGGCCCCACTGGTGTCCCTCTGCCACACCAGCATTACCCACAGGTTAACCGACAACTACCTTTTCTAGCCACTCTGGACCTTCCAGACTTGTCTCGGTTAACGAATGATCTCATTTATCATTCTCCGGTTTGGCCAGCCATTCCAGCTAAACTTCCTTCTGATATCCCAAAATTTGACGGAAATCCCGGAGAAGACCCAAACAATCACGTGATGACCTTCCATTTGTGGTGTTCATCCAACTCCCTCATGGACGATTCGATTTGTTTGCATATTTTCCAACGAACGCTCACGGGTTCCGCAACGAAATGGTATATTGAATTACCACACACATCCTTTCATGATTTCAACTCCCTTGCCATGTCCTTCCTCACACATTTCCACCTACCCATTCGGTACGAGACGGGTACAGAACTATTAACCCCCCTTCGTCAGACAACTTCCATACATATCTCGGATCATATCCATGAATGGAGATGATGACGAAGGCTAATCAAAGCGGCCATTCCCGACCAATTGTTAGCAGAATGGTTCACTAAATCATTGTTACCCCAGATTGCTCGTGATGTTGCCATGGGTGGCATAGTCACCGAGGAAGAAGTCATCGCCCATGACCAATACTTAGACTTAGTCTATTCACAATCCGATACTCTATATGAGTTAATACCGAACGCTACCCGTGCCACTAATGATCCATCCAAACCATCGACTGCTTCGCATGTGGATGGATTTATTGGCTCAGTCAAAACTCAATCTACTACCCAGTCTACTGGAACAATCCAGCGGCCCACTTCCACGGCTTCTCCCAGTCCAACTGCACCCTCTTCTACCCCACCTCAAACTCAGGTTTTTGATGTGAATGTGGTCTAATCAACCCCTTCAACACAACTTGAGGGAAAGAAGAAAGCGAGAAACAAACCAAAGAAGAACAACAACAACGAGCAACCCAAGACCCAACCGCAAACCCCTACTGCCAGAAAACAACCACAACGAAAACCAAAATTCCCATGTCTCATCTGTGGTGATGATCACTACACTCGAGACTACCCACATCATGATGAAGTGGCCAAAATTTTCAAGGGAAATTCACAACCCGCTGTGCTCACTCAGCCTTTTCCGCAGCAACAATCTTTGGTTGCACAAACCCCCATGCCGGGGGGCAGTTCCAACCAACCCCATGATGAGGCCTCAACAAGTGCCCATATTTACATGTTTAACAGAGTTAATCTAAAAACTCGCTCTATGACATATAACAAACCAGTTAAACCTAATAAGCCGAAGATCGCTAATGGTTCTACATCAGACCCGTTACCATCCTCCGTCAATCCTCCATCTGTTAGCCCTCCATCCATGCCACTCCAAATTGAGAAACCTTCTTTTGAATCCATCCTACGCCCTCCTAAGAGAACCATCCGGAAATCTACATTCAATCCTAATTCATAGGCTGCCCAAAACTACAACATCGTAGAAGATTTGGCCCAAGCCCCGTGTGCCATGTCTGCCTTGGAAGTTTTACAACACTGTCCAGCCAACGTAGAACACTCTTAGCTTCTATTGGTGCTTTTGATCCTGAGTCATCAAACTACATCACGTTTAATCTACACGATCATCAACCGTGACTCTCCCACCAGCTAGCTTTCCAAATTGATGTGATTGTTCACAATCAACAAATCCACCGAACTATCCTGGACGAGGGAGCCTCCACCTGTGTCATGTCTCTAGCCTATTGGAAAGGATTAAAATCACCTCCCCTTAACAAATCCGCTACCATGTTACGTGCCTTTGATGGACGAGGTTTTCGTCCTCATGGATTATTACAATCCTTAGCCGTTCATTTGGGCGGCAAAACTGTTACCATTGACGTCGAGGTGGTCGATGCCCCCCTCAATTACAACCTACTACTTGGAAGAAGTTGGTTCTACGCGATGACTGTCATTGCCTCGTCAGTGTTTCAATGCGTACAATTCCCCCATCAAGGCAAAATTGTTACCATCGATCAGCTCGATTTCTGCACACCCGACGCTCGCATCCCTGCTACCAACAACATTCCCTTTCTAGGAGACCACCCAGTTACATATGAAAGCGTTGGTGTTGGATTATTGAAAGATTCTAGCCTCATGGGTACTTTCCCTACACCACTTCCACCTACTGCACATCACGTTGTCATCGTCAATATGATCTCGACTTTGCCTTATCAATCCTTGGAATCATCTAACCCTTGGATTGTGCCTAGTCCTTTGGAATTCAATGCACTTGGTGACACCATGCCACTGGGCCCAGCCGAAGCTGCATACGTACCTTTTCAATCTACCTCTCCTTCGTCAAACACTTCAAATTCATTGGCACCTGATACTTATTTGGTGCCCTCTTGGTTAGATTCCCTATCATCTGTCGTCGATTACATTTCCCATATTTTTCCTTCGGA
Source organism: Picea glauca (assembly GCA_000966675.3). Taxonomy (NCBI): domain Eukaryota; kingdom Viridiplantae; phylum Streptophyta; class Pinopsida; order Pinales; family Pinaceae; genus Picea; species Picea glauca. The sequence continues at coordinate 11,490 of JZKD02S2320224.1, forward strand.
CTAATCTATCATGGCAATTCTCAGCATTGACGATCTACCCTGGGATGACAACCACCACCGATCCTCTTTTCTTCCACCTTTAGAAGAAACCCAAGACATACGATCTGTCTTCCCCCCCCGATGTTACCGAAGCTCGCAATCTCCTATCCTCACACAAGATACTCTCTCTAAGGGGAACATGGGTAACATCTCTACTACAGTCACGATTGACATTTCAATCAAAGAAGGTCTCATGGAAA
>JZKD02S2320224.1:17111-32716 GCA_000966675.3 Picea glauca
TGTTGTTGTGCCTCAGTGTTCAAGGGAAGTATCCGCCTCGAGAGTCATCCATCACAAGTATCTTGCCTCAAAACCTGTGTCAGTCCATGTCCATTTGATCTGCTAATTACATCTCTATGTCCATTTCGTGTCATTGATGGGGGATACATCAAGGCCCTCCCTCGACGATTCTATTCCTGTCAACTTCAACACATTATCCAGGAATCAGACTTAGAAACCAGTTAGTACTTTGGGACCTGCATGCCTCAATGGCAGGCCTCCTCACATTCGACAGTAGGTTTACATCACTGACCTCTGATCAAATGATTCCACGGGTGTTCAACTTCAGCTCATCTATTCGCATTCGTTGGAATGTACTAAGGTACCTTGGGAATCATTGACATTAATGGTGATCTCCCTCGCACTTGTTAACGGTTCACACCATTGACTGGTAATCAAGTGGTTTCTTCCATGTTCGGCATCAGGACATCTATTCACATGGTCAGATTCGTACCATATTGGGATTGGTAAGAAGACCATAGGTTGAGCGATCACTTTGGTATATGCTTCTCCCAGGCTACGAAGGAATTTTCATTGGACAAAGAACACGTACACTGTTACATAGATCCACTTTGTATTGGTCGTGGCTATGTCTTGTCATCTCGTAGATCCACTGTGTATTTTTCGTGGCTACGATCTGTCTGCGTCATCGGAGTATAGATTCACAGTGTATTTTCGGTGGCTATACCTTTTATCAATACAATTATGGATCTGCAGTGTATTTTATGGTGGCCATATCTTGAAAGTCTTGATCACCCAAGCATAGGTATGCCTGCCTTGGGTTTGAAATATGTCATGATATTTTTCGAATGTTTGTGTGCAGCTTCCGTTAGGTTCTTCGAGTCTATACCCTTTCTTGAGCATCTACAAAGTATTTCAGTTATTAGTTCCTATCTTCTAAATTCATACTTTGGGGGGCATTTTGTTACACGTCAAAATTACTCAGCTGGATAAGTGTCGCATGTTCCTCTCAATTGTCGTAAGTGTCGCATCTTCCTTACAACTTTTGCAAGTGTCGCAAGTTGGTCACAAGTGTCGCAAATGATGTTCAGACATACTACCATGACGAACGACACTAAGGAGACACTTATAACATCTCATATGCTTGATTTGAAGGAGGAGAACTGGTTTTCTGAAGACAAATAATCCTTGACACCTGAAAAGAGCCTTGAAACAGAGGTTATGAGGGGAAGCGCTCCTCTATATCAGCTCTAGGAGCACTGGCGCTCCCCTATAATGCTTCAAGGAGTGTTATAACACTCCCCTACCCCCTATGAAGGAGCATTGCTCATCTTGAGAGCGCTGGCGCCCCTCCATGGCTTACCAGGGAGTGTTATAGCGCTCTAATGCCCCTTCTAAGGGAGCACTGCCTAATCTGAGGCAGTAGTTGGCCCGTTGAGGAGAATAAGGGGAGGATCTTTCAAGATAAGGAGGCAGTTGTGCTCGAATTCTTGGTTTCATCAAGAGATCCCTGATCTAAGGAGAAGGTTCCCAACTTGTTCTAAAGATAACTCAAGAGGTTAAACTCCTCTTTACCTATATAAACAAGCGCTATGATGGTGGAAAGGGGGAAGAACTGAAGATATGAAACTTATGATCTTGGAGGAAGCTCACGGTCAGCCAAAGGAGAGTGAACAGTGAAGTTGTTGTTATCCAAGTTGTGGATATTTCAGGCAAGGGTTAGACGAAGAGGACTTGATGAAGCTGTCACATTCGCATCTACGATTGTAAGTATTGTTGACGTTATTCTCATCAATATGACACGCTTGGCCTATTTCTTTCTAGTTTGTGTCTAATGTCACATAAACTTATCATTAATTGATAGATTTGTTTTCAAGATAATATCAATAGAGTAGGAAGCGGTTGTGTCTTGTTTTGTTCACAGGATCCAGTGAGAAGCAAAGGATCGAAGCGCAACCAGGAGCATGCAGGGACAAACATAAATAAAAGGTACTTCTGTCATCTTTCCTTCTCATGTGTTAGTTTAGATAGATTTGAAAGGAAGTCAGTTTCCATGTTAAGCATTTTCTATCTAGAGTTAGGGTCAAGCTCTTAGAGGCGATCTACCTGTCCGCAGGTAAATTTTCCTACAACAGATAGTATGTCAACCATGAGATCCAGAATCTTTTTCATGAGGTAGGGATTCAGTTGCATCACACAGTTCCCTATTCTCCACAGCAAAACGAGGTTGTTGAGCGGAAAAATAGATCTCTAAAAGAGATGGCATATTTCATGTTGCATGCAAAGTCACTTCCACAAAGATTATGGGACAAATCACTTAATTGTGCAACCAAAATCCAAAAACTATATCCCCATATATCTATCAAGAATAAGACCCCCTACGAGGCCCTTAGTGACCTCAAACTGTAAGTTACCCACTTTCGTATTTTTCGTTCACGTGCATGAGCCCGAATTCCCTCAGAGCACTAAGTGTATTTTTGTTAGATACCCTGATGTTGTGAAGGGATAGAGACTCATTTATCTTTCATCGTACTGACTCATCATTAAGTGTAATGTCAAATTCGAGGAAATTGACTCACATGTACCTCAACAACCACATGCAGACACCTTTATTCTTCCACCTGTCAAAGATGATGATCATGCACATGTCGACTGTTCTTCAGATGAGAGTTCTAATTCATAGGATTCATATGATCCAGATATAGAGTCATTACAGTTAGATGCAGAGTCAGTTCATACAAATGCATATGCGAAGCCAGAGTAGAGGCCCATTTGGGCCTATACTACTCTTCAGGATGGAGGGGATCTTGTTGGTGATCATGCCGATACTAGGAGGACTCGATCTATTTTCGAGTATCCTCCTCTTGCACTCATTGCCATTGAACCATTTCCACCCAAGCATCTTTTCTTGGTTCAATCTTCAGATCCATAGTCTTATGGTGAGGCTGTTGGAAATCCATTTTGGGAATCCACCTTGCAGAAGGAGTACAACTAAATTAGCAGATACAAATCCATGGAAGGAAAATTGTCAGGTGCATATGGGTCTACAGGACCAAGAGCGCAATGGATTAACATATTAGCAGATACAAATCCAGGCTTGTTTCAAAAGGATTTCAGCAGGTGCATGGCATTGACTATGATGATACCTTCTCTCCAGTAGCGAAGATGGATTCCATTCGTTTGACACTTTCCATTGCGGAAACCAAGGGATGGGAATTCCATTAGATGGACGTGAAGAATAGGTTTCGTCATGGTGATCTCTATGAGGAGATCTATATGGAGCATCCCCATGGATTTATGTAGGAATTATCTTTGGTATGCCAACTGAAGAAGTCTCTTTATGGCCTCAAGCAAGCTTTGAGGGCATGATATTCCAATATGGACTCCTACTTGTTGTCACAAAACTTTGTACATTGTAAAACAGACCTGAATGTTTACATGCTCAGGACGATTGATTCACTTCTACTCTTACTTATGTATGTTGATGATTTGTTGATCATTGCTTAATCGAATTCAGTGATTGTTGCATTCCAGAGAATTCTATATGACAGGTTCTTGATGAAGGACATGGGTCAACTACATTTCTTCCTTGGACTTGAGATTAGTCAAGATGCACCAGGCATCAAACTGTCTCAAGACAAGTATGCATGAGATCTCCTTGAGAGATTTCACATGAAAGAATGCAAGTCTTATCTGACTCCTTTCCTATCATGAATAAAGCTTGAGGATGGAGGGTGCACTCCACTGGTTGACAACACATTATACAGACAACTAGTGGGGAGCTTGTTGTATCTCATACACTCCAGACTAGACCTCTCCTATGTAGTTGGTGCAATTTCCAGGTTCATGCAAGAGTGGCATGAGCTACATTGGAAGGCTGAAAAGTGTATCCTTCGATACTTATAGGGCACCATCACCTTTCAGATTCATTATGCAGCAAACTCTACATTGGACCTCACCTGGTTCATTGATTCTGACTAGGTTGGCGATAACATTGATCACAAGTCCACATATGGTTACCCACTCAGTCTTGGTTTTGGGCCTATTTGTTGGTCGAGAAAGAAGCAGGTTGCTATTGTTCTATCTTCAATTGAGGTAGAGTACAAAGGGTTAGTTAAATTAACCATCCAAGATATGTGGCTACAAAATTTTCTCATTGAATTGGGCATTCAGTTTCATTGTATGATCATCATCTAGTGTGACAACGAGAGAACTCTGAAGTTTTTCATAGATCTATCTCAGAGGTAGAAAATGGATCACATTGAGATCCACATCAATATCTGGGACTTAGTACATGAGGGGATCATCAACCTACAGTTCTATCCTTCAACAGAATAGACTGTAGACATCTTCACCAATACCTTCACTGAGAAGAAGTTCCATTCTCTGCGCAATAATCTTGGAGTGAAGGACACAATTATCTAGCATCTATCAGTTCTTCTTTTTATATACATTGTACCTTGAGGGGGGGGTTTCATGAGGTTTTCCCTCTTTCTTCACTTTATTTCATTGTATCTTTTGTATTTGGGTACCTAACATGGCCTTATTTCCAGGACCCATTCTTTATTTTCACCATAGTGATGTTCAGGGGGGGTGTTGGAGTTACTTCACACACACCTAGGATTTATTTTTCCTAAGGTTTTTCCTTGTTTATTAGTCATTATTCAGTATCATATATTTTAGGAAGAATGTTCCTCTAGGGAGAATATTCTCTTCAGTTTTCACTTCAGTTTGATCAGTTGAGTGGAGTCTAGATGATACATCGGTATTGTCACCATGCAACATTGGGATCATCACGAGCTAATGTGTATTGTCCTTGGGATCATCACCATACTAGTGAATTACCCATGATTCCCTGATCTCCTCCTCACTTCACTCTGCTTCAATCAGTTAATTGAATACTAATAGACTAGTTAACTCAGCTAGGTGGCAGTTCACTACCGTAACTTCCCGAGAGACTAGACTAGGTGGAAGTTTACTCCCATAATTAGTGGTGTGTGTCCATATCACTCTGGACTTGCACTATGGCACATTGGATTCTCCTCTAGTGCACATGAGTTGATTTATACAGAGTATATCATGTGTAAATTATCAATTATTCATTTGGTTAATGAGAACTCTTCCATTATTTCTCTCTTGCTTCTTCTTTATCAATTTTTCTATGTAAATGTGTGTGTTATTTTCTAGATAGATCTATTCTGTGTAGGTTCAACACATTTGCAAATACTTCATGCTATTTATTGATTACTACACAAGAATGACTACAGTTTTCTTTCTCAATAAGATGTCAAAGACATTCGAGAACTTCAAGATATACAAAGAGATGGTTGAAACAAAGAAAGACTTGAAAATCAAATGTTTGAGATCATACAATGGAGTAGAGTTTACATTGAAATAATTCATGGATTTTTTTGGTGAACCTAGAATAAAAGGGAAATTCTCAACAACTAGGACACCTCAGCAAAATGGAGTTGCTGAAAGAAAGAACAAGACAGTACAAGAGATGGTCAAAACCATGTTGAAATATTTCAAGTTGGGTGACATCTTTTGGGCACATGTAGTACATAAAATAGTTCATATTTTGAATAGAGTAATTGATTCAAGAGAATCAACACAATGTTGGCAACGAATGCAAAAACGCACATGGATGGACCAGATCCTAAGGAGAGAGAAGCGCCATCCTTCTTATTTTGGTTTTAAAATCACAAATTTAATGTAATTAAGGTTGTAAGGTTTGAGGAGGGAAGATCCATTGTATTTGTATAGGTTGAATGTAAGTCTCCTTTAATGGATGACAGGTAAATGAATCTAGATCCAATCTAGATGAGTTGTAAATTAAATGTGATTTAATGCATTTAGGTGAGGAAGGCTCGAAAAGCCCCTCTTTTGTAAAAAAAAAAAGATCAATTGTATTGAGTAGAGTGTATTAGGATTATGAGAAGAGAATAATTCTCAATATTTGGAGAATTAAGGGGAAGAGAGAAGAATTGAGACTTTGGTGCAATCCAATCCTATAACCATTGTAAACATTGTAAAAAACATTCAGATTTAAGAGAAAATCATATTTCCCTGCATATGAATCTTTGTGTGTATTACCATGTGTGGTTGAGTATTTTTTTTTTGAATGTTTATTGAGCATGTGTAAATTCCATGAGTATATAAATGTTCCCTTTGCAGGAATAGATATAATTCCCTATCTGTGTGAATTTCTAAGTGTTCTGGGATCTCAAGGATGTGCAAGGAGTGCACATTAGAGTTATTGAGAACTTTGAAAATTCAGTGCAAGGAGTGTGATTGAAATCAAGTAGGAGTTTTTCTAGTAGCATGCCAAGTGGGCACACCATAATCAGTTAATATCATAAGGTATAGTGCAAAGAGTGCAAAGAGTGCACAAACTGAGCGCAAGGAGTGTGCCTACACTCAGAGAAGTGTAAAAGATCAAGGGAAGGTAATCATAATGAGTGTGAAGGTGATTTTGTAAAGTCCAAGACTCGAGAGAGTGAGTGCAAGGAGTGCACATAGTCAACACCTTGTTAGAGTGATGGTAAATATTAGGAGGAAGAGCAAAAAGTGTCAGGAAGGCACAAGAAGTTGTTGAATGAATAAAGGATTGAAACCTTTGAAGTTTGAAGAGTTGAAAGATCAGGAGAGATAGATCTAGTGTGTGTAGATCCTATGTAAGAAATGTAGAGGGAAAGAAATTTCTAAGTTCCATACTGTCAGGGAATCACAAGAGGTGCACCCACGCTTTGATTGAAGTGTTGAACAGAGATCAGGAAGCGTAGCATTGCATAGAATGCAAGAAGAGGACAAGGAGTTGACCCTGCAGAGGAGAGATCAAAGGCCAATCCTTTGAAAATATTGATAATTCCTTGTTGAAGTAAAGTGAAGCCGCAAAGGAGAAGAAACCACAATATTTGTTGGATTGGCTATGGAAACAGATATGGGTTGTTGGATTTGAGCGCAAGATAATGTGAGCCATAGATCTCACGATTCAAATATTTGACACTTCAGGAAAAATTGGTCCTTGTGTTTCCAGGAGGAGAAAACCTCGAAGCCTGGAGTCCCAAACCAACTCTCAGTCGTAGATCACCGAGTGAGGCGGGGTCATTTATCAACACCCTACACCAGTTCAGGTGTTTGGTGGCATTGTTGAAATGAGGAACCTAGAAGCCCATAGTTTTGGATTTAATCATAGTCATTGTTTGTAGGAAGAGTGTGAATCATAGATAGTTGTTCGACTATGCAGGAGATATTGTGTGTTGGAGTTGCAGAAACCTTTTAAGTCTGGAGTCTCGAAGAAGATATCCATCGTAGATCATGGAGGAAGGAGTGTCGAGTATGTGTTATATTATTTTCATGTCTAGTTTTAGTGCATGCTACATTGCACCAAGCACATAGGGGGGTTTGGGGGCAATGTCCCTGATAATAAAAAAAATTCCTCAAGAAATGTGTCACATTTTTGCCTCATTTTTCATGTCACCTTGATTTTCATGTCCATTGTTGGGTGGTTTTTGGCACATGGTTTTTGCCAATGGTTTTCTATTTCCAATTAAGGAATTAGGGTTGTTGACTAATCCAGGTCATTGGGTTAGGGATTTGGATGTTGTTGGCTCCTATATGTATATTGTATTGTAAACAATGTATCATTATGAATGAATATAGAATATGTTGGTTTTCTCGCTTTAGGTTTCCAACTCAAATTTCTCTATGTAATGTGTGTATTTTCCATTGTATATTTTTTGTTATTTTATTGAAAATATGTTTACAGTAAAATATTGTACAAGGTTAAAATATACATTTAGTATTAGAGCTTTGTGGGCTTCAGGGGGACGCCTTTGTGGTCAAGGGTTTGGCCCAGGACTGTGATAAACCTTGTTACAATGGGAGACTTGTGTTATTGATTTTTCAGCTGAAATGAAATGGCGAGCAGTTTGAAAATGGAGATTGAGAAGTTCAATGGGAAAAGTTTTGAATTATGGAAGCTCAAGATGGAATATATGTTTGTGGATAGAGATCAGTGGATCCAGGTATTGCACCTATAGGAACTTCAGCAAATGACTGGAAAAAGTTGGTGTTAGCACTAGAAGTCACACCTACACTGTTGTAGATGTAATCCTAATACCCATCATAATTTGAATACTTAAATCAAATTTATAGTTGGTGGATTAGAAAGAAAGAGAGCAGCAGACTGTCTGCAGAGACATTCCATTGGGCATGGAGTCGTAACATTTTTTAGATCAAAGGAAATCAAGCTTCCTACCAGAAAAAAGGGCTATATAATTATGAATATAAGAATTAAGTAGATAACACTAAGAAAAAATATTCATCAAGCAATGATCCTCTTTGCAAAATGAATAAAAAGAATACTTGAACAGAAATCATGAAAGAAGGCAATCACTGCAAATCCTTTGCATCTCAGGAATCTCCTACCCATGAACAACCATTGATCCTCAATGTCTTAAATTCATTCAAGAAAGATGCAAATGTAAAATGTAAAACAGAGAAAACACAATCCGATAGTAACAACTCTCATGAATCTCTAATGGCAAAAATGTTACATTCTGATATGCCCAGTAGGGTTACAAATCAACATACATAACTAAATTACCTCAAGCTCTCCCCTAACTCTCTCCAGTCTCTATTTGGAGTCCTCTCACTCATTAAATAGAAAATTACATCAATAATATATCTAGGAGGTCGCAACCTACTCCATGCATTGGATTCTATGCCTTAGAGATATGTGGCAAATAAAAAATCCAACTAATTCCTTGATTCCTAGAAATTGTCTTTTAGAATAAATTCAACAACAACTAGCTCATTGCATGGAGATTTAGTGGAGTTGAATCTTAGGTACAAGTTTCCCTTGGTGTCTAATTGTTCTCTAAGAACCCATTCAAACCTCCTCATACAGGTGGAATCTCTCCTACAACTCAAATTTATCATATTGTTAGATTTTGCAGCACAATTCACGATTCACTACAAACTTTCCTATAGGTGATGATTTCAACTTTTCTCCCAAACGACGAACTGGGCCAAGTTGATTTTGGTCAGCAATTCAATGATAACATGGTGCTTTGCCACACCAAAATTCAAAAGTACCCAGTTAAAAATTTAAAAGTTATGATGAAAATACAATTTTTATGTGTACGAGTTGAGTTTGCAATGCATAGTGAAGTTTGCAGCGCACAATTGCAAATGGAAATGGAAATAAGAAATGATAAAGATTCCTTTTGAAACTGACCCTTGGATGTGTTGGATGATTCCAGCCACTAAAAACAATATTGGTGCTAGCACTGACTCCTACTGGAGAATGGCATGCTCCCTGTGAGCTACCAATAACATGTAGTTCCAGTGCCTTATCCATTTTAAAAATATGAAACTTGTAGTTCTCCATCATGCGCTACATTCGACCGGAGATGCAAACTGTGAATTCTTCCTACCTGAAGTATACTTCTGCTCTTTATTGGAAATCAAAACATTCACACACTGTGTAAACAGGGAAATGCTTGAAACATCAAGCTTATTTATTTACAATTCCTATACTAACTAACTGAAAAAACACTTTTCTCATGTATATACAAAATTCCAAAATATCCAATCAAGAAATTGATTTCTTGGCATGGATTTATGCTTGCAGTTGTCTGAAAAAACACAAAAATCATTTAATGTATGCAACAAAAAATTGTTAGACAACTCATACTCACAACAACAAAGAAAAACCATGCCCAAACTGTCAGTGTGTGAAGCTTTTGAAAACAAAAACTCCATCCAATCGGCTATTGGATCATGAAACTAATGAAAAACAAATTGGGTTGATCCAAAGGACAAGGTTGCCACTGTATTGAATCTACTATGTGAATAACATTATGATCTCTCCTATTCTGAAAAACAAAAGACTATTGCAATATATTTCCACTGTTGTCAAATATTTCAAGTGAAGGATGTAAATGAAGCTTGTCCTCATGATCTTTTACAAAAGTAAGTATAGTTTCAAATTTATCATAAATAAGTAAACTTTGAACACATGCAAACTCAGGGACCTATTTATCATCCTTCTCTTCAATCACAGGTGAAAACACATCATAGGAAACTTCTTGAAAGACCTGAGGAAAATCTTATTTTGCAACTATTTCTTCATGGCAAGCATCATTTTCATAGCTATCATATGTTGATATGTACATTAGTTCTTTGGGATATGAATACTTAAAAGAACCAACTTGATCTTCATGAAAATTTGGAGAGACATTCGGGTCAAGGACAAATGTGTCTATAGTATTTCTATCACCAACATCCTTATCATTAAAACAATCAATAGAATCTTCTTTCGAAACTAAAGAACTAGAGAAGGCTTTGCATGGGGATGATTCCTCCTCTACATGCTCAATAGTTTTTCCTGCTTCATCCATATAACCAGAAGAATTACTAAATGAATGTTGGATGTAGAATTCAAATTCTTTACAACAATTTTCAAAAAGAAGATTAGTTGGATAAAATATTTTGAAATGATGATGAAACATGGTATGAAACTCTTGTAATGATGAAATACTTGAGGGAGGAAGAGATCTATACCACACTCGAGCATATCCTTCTAGTGAATACATGAACATTTTCATGAGAACATCCCCATGATGTATATCTCACTTATCCATACATTGATGAAACATAATGAGGTGTTGTGCAATATTATCCTCCTTCCTTTCTCTTAATACAGGTAGAAAATCTCCCCATTTTGATATATGAGGTACTAGATGTGGGAAACCAGGAACTACAAAAAAGTTAAGAGGTGCAAACCTCCAAGTCAAAACAATAGCAAATTCCTTTGACATTCTAAAATTGTGGAGACACCACTGGATTTTTCCTTCATGAATTCACCAGGTGAATGATGCAGTGTATACTGTGTCAACAACCTTTCTTCACCATCAAATATTGTATCTAATCTTTGTCGTTTTCCCAAGGAAAATCTTCAACTTCGTCCCCAACAACAACACCAAAATTGTTAGCACTAAAAGTCACACCTGGATTGTTGTAGGTGTAAGCCTAATACCCATGATAATTTGAATAATTAAATCAATTTTATGGTTGGTGGATTAGCAAGAAATAACAATAAAGAGAGAAACAAACTATCTGCAGAGACATTCCATTGGGCATGGAGTCATAACAATCAATAGATCAAAGGAAATCAAGATACCTACCAAACAAAAGAGCTATATAATGATGAATAGAAGAATGAATTATATAACACTAAGAAGAAATATTCATCAAGCAATGATCCTCTTTGAAAAATGAATAAAAATAATACTTGAACAAAAATCATGAAAGAAGGCAATCACTGCAAATCCTTTGCAGCTCAGGAATCTCCTACCCATGAACAACCATTGATCCTCAATGTATTAAATTCATTCAAGACATATGCAAATGTAAAATGTAAAATAGAGAAAACACAATCTGATAGTAACAACTCTCATGAATCTCTAATGGCATAAATGATACATTCGGATATGCCTGACAGACTTACAAATCAACATACACAACTAAACTACCTCAAGCTCTCTCCTAGATATCTCCCCTAAATATATCTAGTCTTTATTTGGAGTCCTCTCACTCATTAAATATAAAACTACATAATTAATATCTCTAGGAGGTTTCAACCTACTCCATGCATTGGATTCTATGCCTTAGAGATATGTGGCAAAGAGAAAATACAAATAATTCCTTGATTCCTGGAAACTATCTTTTAGAATAAATGCAACTGCATCCAGCTCATTGCATGGAGATTTAGTGGAGTTGAATCTTACATAAAAGTGTCCCTTGGTGTCTAACTGATATTTGAGAACCCATTTGAACCTCCTCAGACAGGTGGTAGCTCTCCTACAACTCGGATTTATCATATTATTAGAGTTTGCAACGCAATTTCAAGATTCGCTGCAAAATTACCTATAGGTGATGATTTCAACTTCTCTCCCAAATGACGAACTTGGTTAGGATGATTTTTGGTCAGTAAGTCAATGGTAATATGGTTCTTCACCACACCAAATTTTAGAATAAATCATATCACATTTAAATGTTATGATGAAAATACGATTTTTCTGTGTACCAGTTGAGTTTAAAGTGCGCAATTGAGTTTGCAATGCGCAATTGAGTGTGCAACGAGCAGTGAAGTTTGTAGTGCGTAGTGAAGTTTGTAGCGCACAGTCATGTTTGTAGCACACAGTTTTAAATGAAAATGAAAATAAGAAATGATAAAGCTTCCTTTTGAAACCGACCTTTGGAGATGTTGGATGATGTCAGGCGCTAAAAACAATATTGGTGCTAATAGTTGGATCAGAAGGTGAAGAGAACAATCCAATTGTGTCTCTCGCATTCATTATTATTGAATGTGTTAGAGGAAGCTACAACCAAATATTTATGGGACAAGTTGGGGAAGTTGTATCAGTCTAAATCCCTAGTAAATAAACTATTCCTGAGAAAGAAGTTGTATAACCTGAGGATGAGAGATGGAGACTCAGTGGAAGAGAATTTGAACACATTCAATACTGTGGTAAGTCAGTTAGTATCTGTTGAGATTAAAATTTCAAATGAAGATAATTTTATCAGTTTATTGTTCTCTTTACAAACTCATGGGATAGTCTGGTTGTGGCCATAGGTAGTAATACATCTACCTTGAAGTTTGATGAAGTGGTCTCATCCTTGTTGTCGGAGGCGATGAGACAAAAGGACATGGAAGGATAGAGCATAGATGCATTATTTGCAAGAGGATACTCCTAGGAAAGAAATATATCTAAGTCCTCAAGTGGGAGATCTAAGTCTAAGGGAATATCTAAGTCTCCTGAAAATTTTGTAAAGGTATGATGGAGATGTGGAAAATAAGGACACTACAAGAAGCAGTGTAGATCCAAAGTTGAGAAAAAGAAGAGATTTGAAGAATCTCCTTCTACAGAAGAAAATACCTCCAAGGAAGAAAGAGGGGATGTGTACTTGGATTCTTAAATCACACATACAAATCATGAGGCATGGTTGGTTGACTCAAGTGCATCCTTTGATATGACTCCCCATAGGGAGTGGTTCTGTGAATATGAAAGGTATGATGGAGGTAATATTTTCCTAGGCAATGATTCGACAACTAGAATCATAGGTCAAGGAAAATTCAAGTTGAGGCTCATATATGGAAGGATTAGAACACTACCTAGTGTTTTTCACATCCCGGGATTGGCCAGAAATTTGATTTATGTAAGAAAAATGGACAATGCAGGGGTAAGAAAAATATTTGAAAAGGAAGCCTATAGGATGGTTTGAGGACCAATGGTGTTGCTGAAGGGAGTTTGGTTTGGAACTATGTATAAGCTACAAGGAGGCACTATTATTGATGGGTGTAATAGTTCCATTGTTCCTAATATTGGAGTTGAATAAGAAAGAACTCCTAAAGTCTCTAGAGAAAAGGTTATGTTGTGGAATCAAAGATTGGGGCATATCAGAGAGAAGGGTATTCGACTACTACACGATAAAGATATGGTTGAAGGTATGTCTAACTACTCTCTGGATTTGGATTTATGTGAACATTGTGTATATGGGAAACAAAATCCGATAATATTCCCCTCTAGTAACGAGGGAAGAAGGAATTTTACAGCTAGTTCACAGTGATGTGTTTGGACCTGTGTCGGTTCCATCATTGTGAAAATAGGTGTACTAGTCTCATTTATAGATGAATGCTTGAGGAATACTTGGATATATTTCCTCAGGGAGAAATCTGAAGTCTTTGACAGTTTTAAAGAGTTTAAGGCTCTTGTTGAGAATCAAACAGAGAAAATATTTAAGGTGTTGAGGATAGATAATGGCGAAGAATTCTACAGGAATGAATTTGAAGAATTTTGTAAGAAGTGTGGTATAGAAAGGAAGAAGACTACTCCATATACACCTCAACAAAATGGAGTTGCAGAAAGGATGAATAGGACATTGATGGAAAAATCAAGGTGCATGCTTAGTGGTGTTGGGTTAGGGAAATAATTATGGGTAGAGGTAGTGGGTAATGCATGTTACCTAGTCAACAGACCACCCTCATCAACGTTGGCTGACAAGATCCACAAGAGGTATGGACTGGTAAGAAACCTTCTCTCACACATCCCAAGGTATTTGGCTATGAGGCCTATGTTCATGTTCCAAAGGAAAATAGAGGTAAGCTAGATAAGAAGGATGAAAAGTGTATTTTTATTGGGTATAAAGGTGGTGTCAAAGGTTATAATATTTGGAACCTATAAAATAAGAAGGATGTCTATAGATGAGATGTGTGACTTAGAGAAATGAAATATTTTGTTAAACATGAATTCCTACCAAGTAAGGAAGAACCAGAAAATATAGAGTTTGCTTTAAAGGATGATGAATTGAACTCTACAAAAGAATATGAATCAGAAGAAGAAGATCCTCATACTCCAGTATTGAGGAGATTGATTCGATAAATAAGGTTATTGGAAAGGTATACTCCATATGATTTTCGTTCAAATTTTTCTTTGTCGATTATTGATGATGATCCTAGAACTGTTAGGGAGGCAGTGGATTTAGAGGATGGAAAGCTATGGAAAAAGGCCATGGATGAAGAATTGGTAGCCAAGGATAAGAATAAGGCTTGGGATCTAGTGGAGTTTCCAACTGGAAGAAAGACCATTGGTAGAAAATGGGTATTTAAAAAGAAGCTAAATGCAGAAGGAAAAGTGAAGAAATACAAAGATAATTTGTAATCATTAATAAATTTGATTTTGTCTAAAGTTTTATATTGTCATATTTAACACTTTGAAATTCCACAAAAAAAAACATGGCTCAATGTTTATGAATTATTATTATTATTATTATTACACACACACACACAGATATATATATATATATATATAACTCTTCAAAAAATTGTATTTGAAATTAAAAAGTAAGCTTATTATTATTATTTTATATTTGTAATTTGAATTTATCTATATGGTTGTTGTGGGGGAGAGAGACAAAGTACTTGGGGGAGAAAGAGATAGGAAGAGGGAGAAAAGGGGAGAGAGTGAGTGAGCATGTGAGAGATCAAAATGAGAGAGAGCGAGAGCAAGAGATTGGTGGGATCGAGACATAGGAGCATGGGGAGAGAGGGAGATAAGGAGAGAGTGAGAATGTGATGTTGATTTTTGTAGCTTTGGGAAGGTATTCTAACATGACCCTAAGTGTTGGGAATGTGGGAATCGTTGTGGGAACCACATCACACTTTTGGTCTAGTGAAAACCCCCTTGGATTTGAGTGGGGGATTCATGGGTTTGGTGATGGGATTTGTGGGCTTGTGTTGGGGATTCACACTGATAAGGAAAGTCTAATTTGATCTTGACTTGTGGAGGGGATTCTATGTTGACCCCTAAGGATTGTATATAAAGAAGATAGGTCATTGTGACATTATACATCATGTAGATAGTGTGGTGACATGATGGAGTTGGCATAAGTGAGTCTGCACTTGTGCCAAGGAGAATTAGTGATCTCAACAAAGGGAAATTATCCAATGGAGGTAAATATGGTCTAGGAGAAAGACAACCACAAAAGTAAAGAAGGTCTCACATGTGGAGTGTATTTTCTTGTACAATACATGG
>JZKD02S2320235.1:0-32715 GCA_000966675.3 Picea glauca
TTTTTGAAGTACCATAGTGGTATGCATAGGTACATTCAAATAGATATGGATTTCTTGGAATTATCCTCATTGGGCGATACTTATCGATATGTAGTCAAAATTGAGTAGAAATTGAAATAGTGGAGTAAGGAGTTCAGGTTTGTAAATATGCCACAATAGAAGCATGGAAAAGGAAAATATAAATTATAGAATGAAGGAAAAAGAAAGGAGAGTGAATATAAAGAAAATAATTCCAAGAAATCAGATAAGAAAAGTGATGGTATGTCTAAGAATGACACTAGAAAGTGGTGTGAGTTCCAAAAAATCCCTTGGAACAACATCGATGAGTGTTTCTTGAAACAGGCATTGGTGTCCAAGATAAAAGAAAAAGAATCAAAACCTGACTTAGACTCTTATTTAGACCACAATAAATAGAAATAGATCATCGACGCATAACCCACGCCTGCCATCACAACCACAAAAATAAAACCAGAAGAACTAGAGGATCCTGAGGAGGGGGATCACCTCTTCCACTCGTAGATGTGGGTAAAGGGGACCCCAAATCATTTAATTGTTTAAAAAAGGAGTCAAAATAACCTAATCTCAACTGATGTTGCGAAGAGATTGAAGTTGCCAATGATGCCACACCCCCATAAATACACCATTGGATGGTTGAGTAGGGGACGAGATGTCTACGTTATCCAACAATGCCACCTATCTTATCACATCAAGCCCTTCAAGGATGAGGTATTGTGTGATGTTTACCCACTTGAAGTCTGTGATGCTATTTTAGGACAACCATATATGTGGAAACATCATGTTATCTATGAGTCTCGGGCCTGTAGTGTCAATGTTACTCTAGGAGGTCAGTTATATAGGGTACCAGAGGTATCTTCGACTACTACCACTTCATTGATATTGGCACAAAAGTGCCATAAAGTAATCTCTCATACCACAAAGTTTTCCCTCTTCATGATCTATTTAGGAGGTGAATAGAAGGTCACTGTGACTACTATAGCCTTGGCCCAATACCTTTATATCCAACAAAAGAAAGTCGACAAGATTGTAGAGGAGCATCAAGATATTTTTCCTTCACATATGGGACTGCCTCTACACCACCACATCTTTCATTCCATTGACTTGGTTCCTAGTTCTCCCTTACCCAATGTCCAATCTATAGATTCTCCCTTCTAGAGAATGAGATTATTCCATATGTTCAACATAGCTATATTGGCCATGACCCTTTTCATGTGTGTTTGGGGTTCTAACCATTATCCCCCATTGATATAGCTCTTATTTCTTCTTCTTCACCCACAGAGTAATTCCACACTCGAAAAAAGGTATATCATGCAACCATATTTGTTGAACGAATCCATCACCTCAACCAATAGGCTCATGAAATCCTTTTGCATGCCAAGTACAAGCAAGACAACTACTTCAACAAGGAAAGCGACTCACTAAGGTTTAGATACAATAAAATTTTCCCTATCTGTCGAAGGAACTTGATGCAATAGGGACCATTACTTCCTAAGGGGGGAGGAATCATCCAAGTGGATCCTGGTGGTCATCCATATTTTCCATTGAATCAACCTTTTTGAGACTTTGGTTTTGATAAACCATGATATTCATCCTTTTGATGGGGAATGTAATGTAATTCCATTTCCGTTTGTTAATTATAGACATCATGTAATTATTTCCTAGTGGTATTATGTACATGCCTACAACATAGTGCTAGTTAAATGGATCCGATTAGAACTTCACAGTTAAGCACACTTGGGCTAGAGTAGTACTGGGATGGGTGACCACCTGAAAATTCCTAGTGTTTTAAATGCTTATGGAATTTTGCAAACTTAGGTTGATTTNTTTTTGAAGTACCATAGTGGTATGCATAGGTACATTCAAATAGATATGGATTTCTTGGAATTATCCTCATTGGGCGATACTTATCGATATGTAGTCAAAATTGAGTAGAAATTGAAATAGTGGAGTAAGGAGTTCAGGTTTGTAAATATGCCACAATAGAAGCATGGAAAAGGAAAATATAAATTATAGAATGAAGGAAAAAGAAAGGAGAGTGAATATAAAGAAAATAATTCCAAGAAATCAGATAAGAAAAGTGATGGTATGTCTAAGAATGACACTAGAAAGTGGTGTGAGTTCCAAAAAATCCCTTGGAACAACATCGATGAGTGTTTCTTGAAACAGGCATTGGTGTCCAAGATAAAAGAAAAAGAATCAAAACCTGACTTAGACTCTTATTTAGACCACAATAAATAGAAATAGATCATCGACGCATAACCCACGCCTGCCATCACAACCACAAAAATAAAACCAGAAGAACTAGAGGATCCTGAGGAGGGGGATCACCTCTTCCACTCGTAGATGTGGGTAAAGGGGACCCCAAATCATTTAATTGTTTAAAAAAGGAGTCAAAATAACCTAATCTCAACTGATGTTGCGAAGAGATTGAAGTTGCCAATGATGCCACACCCCCATAAATACACCATTGGATGGTTGAGTAGGGGACGAGATGTCTACGTTATCCAACAATGCCACCTATCTTATCACATCAAGCCCTTCAAGGATGAGGTATTGTGTGATGTTTACCCACTTGAAGTCTGTGATGCTATTTTAGGACAACCATATATGTGGAAACATCATGTTATCTATGAGTCTCGGGCCTGTAGTGTCAATGTTACTCTAGGAGGTCAATTATATAGGGTACCAGAGGTATCTTCGACTACTACCACTTCATTGATATTGGCACAAAAGTGCCATAAATTAATCTCTCATACCACAAAGTTTTTCCTCTTCATGATCTATTTAGGAGGTGAATAGAAGGTCACTGTGACTACTATAGCCTTGGCCCAATACCTTTATATCCAACAAAAGAAATTCGACAAGATTGTAGAGGAGCATGAAGATATTTTTCCTTCACATATGGGAATGCCTCTACACCACCACATCTTTCATTCCATTGACTTGGTTCCTAGTTCCCCCTTACCCAATGTCCAATCTATAGATTCTCCCTTCTAAGAATGAGATTATTCCATATGTTCAACATAGCTATATTGGCCATGACCCTTTTCAAGTGTGTTTGGGGTTCTAACCAGTATCCCCCATTGATATAGCTCTTATTTCTTCTTCTTCACCCACAGAGTAATTCCACACTCGAAAAAAGGTATATCATGCAGCCATATTTGTTGAACGAATCCATCACCTCAACCAATAGGCTCATGAAATCCTTCTGCATGCCAAGTACAAGAAAGACAACTACTTCAACAAGGAAAGCGACTCACTAAGGTTTAGATACAATAAACTTTTCCCTATCTCTCGAAGGAACTTGATGCAATAGGGACCATTACTTCCTAAGGGGGGAGGAATGATCCAAGTGGATCCTGGTGGTCATCCATCTTTTCCATTGAATCAACCTTTTTGAGATTGTGGTTTTGATAAACCATGATATTCATCCTTTTGATGGGGAATGTAATGTAATTCCATTTCCGTTTGTTAATTATAGACATCATGTAATTATTTCCTAGTGGCATTATGTACATGCCTACAACATAGTGCTAATTAAATGGATCCGATTAGAACTTCACAGTTAAGCACACTTGGGCTAGAGTAGTACTGGGATGGGTGACCACCTGAAAATTCCTAGTGTTTTAAATGCTTATGGAATTTTTCAAACTTAGGTTGATTTATCCCACATGCATCATGGGATTTATTCTCCTCTCATTCTCTCATATATAATTAAGGTGAAGGAGGTCCTTTAAGCATGCAATGGAGTGTGATGTAAATCTTGTTCTAAATGAAGCTTAGCCAACATCTCTTTCTCTTCATGGATAAGATACCCCATTCTATCCAAGTTTAGGTTCTACAACATTTTGTTATTTTATTCATTAATAGAAGTTGTGTTTCACTTTTTTTTTTTTTGTGATATATTTTCCTTTGTATCTCATTCTGTTCTCAACATAATCTGGATCATGTGGCTTAATAACCCACAACCCATTGGTATTATCCTATAGCTCTCCTAAATTTCCTCCATCTCTCTTCCCCTTGACCTTCCCAACCCAAGGAATGTACCCTTTCACTGCTCTCAATCCATCAGGCATCCCATTCATTTATGAGGGTCTCTCTGGCATAGGTAACCAAGAATATCTTTGTTGGGAACTCAAGAGAAATCACTACTAGGAAAACAATAACAAACACTTGTTGTTACAGTGCAACTCACTCAGGAGTTCACTCTTCAGGCTTGACAACCTGGATCTTAAATTTCCAACTCCAAAATACTCCAAAACACTATAGCATTCTCTAGAATTCACCCATCCTTCCTACTCTAGATTTGGTTCTCTTTTCCCCTACTATCCCCTTATTTTTCATGCCTAGACTAAATGTGAATAAAACTGCCTATTTTTCTCATACAAATTTCCTCTATTTTTGTAAGAAAGTTGATTGCTCGCTCTACCCAATGTTGATTGTACTTCAGCCCCATGCTTCCAATAACTATGGGACGTGACCTCTACACTTAGACTCTAACAAGTAATCAATGGTTGGGCTCTCATATGTGCTCAAACAAAAAAAATAGGTGGTTTTCCAAAATGATAATAAAATTAAGAAATATGGGTTTGGATTAATACCCATAAACCAATTCCCCCTTGGTCCCCTCTTTGACACTCTCTTCTCTTGTGTAAAATGCATCCCCCATCTATGTCCATAACATACATTCTAAGCATGTATTCAATTATTCCATTAGTCCTCTCTATTTTCCTATCTAACTTTGGGTGATACATGGTACTCATATTTAAATTTGTTCCAAAGCCTTCAAACAAATATTTCCAAAAATAAGAGGTAAACTTTGGATATTTGTATGAAACTATTGCCTTGGGCACTCCATGTAGCTTGGAAACATCCTTCATGTAAATATTTGCAATTTTTTCTACCTTGTGTGTGGTATTCATAGGAACAAAATTGGCAAATTTTGTTAATTTATCCACCACCACCATGATGGAACCATGATGCTTCACTATTATTGGCAACTTTGTAATAAAATCAATTGTAACCACTTCTCATTTCTACTCAAGAAAGGAAAATGGTTGTAGCAACCCTCCTATATTTATATTCTATTTCTTCGCTTTTTGTCATTCTAGACACCTGGATATGTAATTATCCACTTCTTTCTTTATTCCTAGACAAAACTATTGGCTTCTTACAGGTATAGTTTTTTTTTGATATCCTAGGTGCCCAGCATATGGCACATTGTGAATTTCCCTCAACACTCTATTTTTTTCTCTCTGGAATTTGGCACATATATTTTTCCTTTATACATGAGGATTCCATCCTCTTTCAACTCATAATAATTGTTTTTTTTTGTAAATTTCCTTGCTATAATGTCTCTTTTATTTTTAGATATTGTTGATCTGAATTTTTAACCTCTAAAATTATGTCTTTTAAATCCATGTTGAACATGATAATGGTTGAAATATGCATTTCATGATCTCTTTTGTTGAGTGCATTAGCCACATGATTTTCCTTTCCCTTTATATGCTTTATTTCAAAGTCATATTCACTTAGAAATTCCATCGATCTAGTTTATCTGGCATTTAATGTTAGTTGTACAAATAAATACTTTAGACCATAATGGTATGTCCTTAGCTCAAATATTCTACCCATGAGGTAATGTCTCCACATTTTTATTGCATGTACATTTGATACTAATTCCAAGTCATGTGTAGAATAATTCCTTTCGTGCTCTTTTAGTTTTCTAGACTCATAGCACACCATGTGATCCTTTTGACTAAGGACTCCTCCAAGCCCTTTCTTGCATGAATTAGTGCACACTACAAAATATTCATATGGATATGCAATCTTTAAAATGTTGGAACATAAATCATTGATGGTTCATCACACCTCTCCTAGTTTAGTTGGTTGATCAGTTGAACTACATCTGGATACTTTAGGTCGAGTAGTTGACATTTCTACCAGTCAAATAATTAACCAACAGTTGAAGATATTTAGGTGGTGGATCAACCATCCTAGTAATCGAATAAAATTTGGATGCATAGGAATCCATTTCAATTCATGTCGATCCAACTCAATAGAGCGGATTTTATGGGTTTAACTCTAATAGTCAACGGTTACATGTGGAAAATATATTCTGGATTCTATGGAAATCAATTAGATATTGAGGCTATAAAAAGAGACCCCTTGGGTCATTATCAATCATGAAATTTGATATTGTTCAAAAAATCATGTGGATCTATATGTGAACATGCACTGTGATGTTTTGATCATAGTGCGCTTTGCTTGAGTGTTGTAACGGTGTCTTTAGACATGACCTTCTCTTTGAAATTTGTATTCCTCTTCAATTATCTATAGTACTATGTCATTTATTTCATATCATGTTCCACCCTATTCCCCAACATGGTGTCAGAGCCAATGGTTTGAAAACCTTGATATGTTATCTGCAAACCTTATTGATTCAAATATGTTGTGTGATTGACTCTGATCTGACGGTTTGTTGATTGAACTTTGAAACAGACCAGTCTATTTAGATATTGAAGCTAGCTTTCAAGATCGATCCTGTTGTTCTAACTAGATAAAATTATGTAGTATGGACACGAGACATGGAAATCCTATTGAAGAGTAAAGGATTGTGGTAGTATATGAAGGTGACTATTACATATCCAATAGACAATCAAGTGAAGATTATTTTTAATGGAAATAAGAATGAGGTTGTGGGGGTCATCGTGACCTACATCTCATGGGAGATTCATTTTCACCTCAATGGAATTGAATGTCCTCATCAATTTTGGATGAAGTTGAAGACCTTATTCGACCAGGTCAATGAAATCCATGTCATGAAGTTAGACAAATAGTTTATATCTCTCAATCCTCATTTCTTTGAGAGAATGGAGGACTATTTGGTACATGTCAAGGAACTCTAATTGAAATTGGGTGAATGTGAAAATAAATATCTGAAGAAGGATAGACAATTCATTGAGTTGATCCTAATGAACTTGAGAACACCATTCGACATGTTCATGTTGAATTTCCACACCAACTAGAAAGAACGCAAGGAAAATGGTAAGGATTACACCTTTGAAGATTTTTGTGGTCTTTTTATTACTGATCAACATATATTACTTGGAGAAGGTAATCGTGGTGGTACACACCAGGTCCAATTTCTCAAGGGAAAGGGAAATATGGATTCCAAGAATAGAGTGCACTATGATGCCTCTTCACAGAAACCTCCATACTGTGACCAGGGATCCCAGGGACAACCAAAATGAAGTTGAAAGAAAAATACATGTCATTACTATGGAAAGGCTATACGTGTGGAGAAAAATTGCTATAAGAAGTGAGATGAATTAGAGGAGAAGGTTAAATACATTGAAAGAGATGTGTCCATTGTTTTTCGACCCGTTGATAATTTCACCTTCCAAGTCGGTACTTCTCAGGCCTTGCTTTCTCACTCTGTGTAGAATGAATGGGTTGTCAACTCTGGGTGCACTCATCATATGGCCAAGGATGCCATTTTATTCACGAGCCTGAATAAATCAGAGGAGAGTAAAATACATGTTGGTGATGATTTTTCTCTAGATGTTGTTGGCCAGGGTGATGTAGATTTTCAACATGGGAAAATAGTCAATGTCTATCATGTGCCAAATCTAAATTCCAACCTATTGTGTGTTACTCATTTGACAAAAACATGTAAGGTTGTGGATTTTTGACCATATATATTCTTTGTTTATGATTTGAACAAAGTCAAGTTGATTGTATCTGGAGGGAATATCGACTCGACAGACAATTTGTACAAGTTTCTTGACTTGACTCGACCTGAACCTAAACTAACTACACTTATTTCTCACACCGATGAGAGAATTATAATTTGGCATGAACAGCTTGGGAATTTGAATTTTTGAATTTTCTAGGAACTAGAAACTCAGAACATGGTTGTTGGTATGCCAAAGGTGTTTCCCCCTGAAATATTTTGTAAGGGTTGTGTGCTTACGAAGCATTATCAGGAACCATTTGACTATGGTAATGCATGGAGATTACAAAATCTACTGGAATTGGTTCACATTGATTTCTATTGCATCAATATACCTTCACTAGTAGGTGTAAGGTACATTTTGACTTTCATTGATGATTTCTCTCATTTCACACGGGTATTTTTCCTAAAGAATAAGAACCTTTCCTTTGAAAATTTTAAGGAGTTTTGGGGATTTGTTGAAAAGAAATGTGGTCGGCCCATCAAATGATTGAGATCATACAATGGTGGTGAGTATGTCAATTGACCCTTTGAAGAATACCTACTTCGATCCAATATTGACTAGAAGTAGTCAATTCCTCACACACCACAATAGAATGGAGTTGTGGAACACAAGAATTGGACATTAGTCGAAATGGCTAGATGTTTTCGCAAGATAAATACCTACCTCCTCGCTTCTGGGCTAAATCAGTATACTATGAAAATTATCTTCTCAATCACATCTCGACTTGAGTTATTCCTTCCATGACTCCAATCAAACGATGGTATGGGAAGAAGAATTCAGTCGTCCACCTCCATGTGTTTGGATATGTTTCCTGGGATCACGTTCCTGATGATTGTAGAAATAATTTGGATGCAAAGAGTGTCATTGTTTCATGGAAACCTACACATGAGATCTATCTAAAGAATAGACAAACAAATCTTATCAAGAAAAGGAAGAGAGATACACAATGAAGAATGAGAATCAATGCATATTATTGTATTATAAATGAGTGAGTGATCTTCACTCATATAGGCAATGACATCCTATAATTAGTAATGCATGCATAATAGTGATGGTCTAAGATTATAAAGTCTAAAATAGAACTAGTTAGTTAACTCCCACTGAACTAGTGTTAAAGTCTAAAATAGAACTAGTCAGTTAACTCCCACTGAACTAGTGTGCTGAAAATAGAAATTTCTCCAACAGCCCCCATGAACATAAATCTGGAGTAAAAAATAAGTACCGAATACTAGGCCATTTTAGTTACTCATGTACAATGCAACTAATGAACACTGAATAAAAACGCGGAAAGAGGGAAACCCACGTGGGAACAAAACCCCCCCTCAAAAGATAATGTATCAAAAGAAGAAAATGATAGTTGCTAGGAAAATGTGTTCTTCACTGTAAGACAATCCCACAAAGTCTTAAACTTCTACTCACTGAAAGTCTTCATGAATATGTAGAAATATTTATGGATTTGATGAAGTCCTTTGGCAACCTGTCAGTCCTTATACCTCTTGATCCCATGGACCCATCTGCACCTGAAAATATTCCTTTCTGGTGGAAGTGGAACTAGATTCCAAGTCTAGTTCTATAGGAGTGAGTCATACTCCTTCTGCATAGCTTATTTCCATAATGGATTTCCCACATCCTTATTCTAGGTATGCATATCAGTATATTGAACCATATAGTAATTCATGGGCATCTATTATAACCCTAAATTGCACCAGACATGCTTACCTAGCATCAGGCCATCTCATTTTCCTTCTTTGTCAAGCCACTACTGAACAACTTCTTAAAAAACACTCTTTTTGAAGGCATACATGCCCTGCTCCACTATTGCACACATGTGTACGCTGGCTAACCCACTACAGCCCGCGTATACCTAAAAAAGCACAAAAAATGGAAAGTTGCAGATGGAACACACAGTTTTGGGTAAGTTAACTAAACCATTTGACTGCCCATATTTGGTCACTTGACCAAATACCTATCCCTTTCTAGACTATAAAAGAATGGGTAGGGGTCCCATTTGAAAGGAGGAAAATCATAGCAAAGAAACTATACCCGATTTAGCATTCCCCTTGCCCCAACCTTTTGCAACTATTGTGTGAAGAGAATCATATATAGAAGTAGTTGGAGCACAGTTGAAGAGGAGCCCAAGACCAGATTCAAGGAGAAGTGGTTGATCTCACTATTGTAAGGTTACTCTTGTGAGATTAATAAAAGAAGTATTTTTCCCGTCCCGCCATATGAGATTGTCAATATTTAAATTTCATTATATTTTGATAGAATCTCTAACCCATTAATTTATAGATCATATGCATGTGGAGCTCTTTGTTTGTCTTTTATGAATGTAGGTCAGCATCGGGAGGAGATTTGCAGTCAAGGAGCGATCAAACGTTAAAGGGATTGACATCAAACACATAAACTAAGGCACAGTAACTTGATCTCTTTAACCTTGTATTTGCATATGAATAATGGGGTTTTTGATTGGGATGTTGGTAAGAAGTAGGAGACTTTAGTTCATTTATGCATGCATGATTAAAACCCTTAATGATAGTCCGTAGGAGGCATTTCCCACCCACAACAGAATTAGCGACCATACTAGTTCCAAGCACATGGAACACGTGGATGCTCAGGGAAAAGGGACATATGCAGGAAAAGGACACTCGGGAAAACTCATCCATGGGCCAAAGGTGTCAAGATGCAGAGGCAAAGTGCTATAGGGCTTGTGTATAAGTTATGTTTCAAATGGTTCAGTTGAGAGGAACATGGAGCTAGCATTAGGCCAACAACGTAGGTATGCAAATGTGATTAATAAGACACACAATGGTAACGTCCTTCAATGTAATTTTAACAAGCCCAAAGAAGGTAAGCTCAATTGTTTTTCATATTTAGAGAGTCTGAAAAAATGTAAAAGGAGACTCCACTGGGGTACCTTTTTCGAAGATAGTCTAGTCGGTTCAAAAAAGGGGTAAACTAGCACTGATCAGGCATTCATTCAAAACCATTTTAATGAGTGTGATAAAGACAAGATCACTCGACAATTTTTTCATTTTTAAGGAGTCTAAAAAAAGCTTAACTATGGACTCTGTCCGGAATGTTCTTCTGGACCATTTTAATGAGTGTGAAAGAATAAGGTCACTTGGCAATCTTTTCAATTTTAGAGAGTCTGAAAAGAGCTTAACTATGGACTCCGTGGGGTTTCTTTTTCATAAATTTAGTCCCTCGAGCCTAAAAAAGGGTTAAAATCATACCTGAGAATACTCTTCTAGGGAACCGAAGCTCCTAGAGTATACCTTTGTTCATACAGTTGACCATCCGTACCGAAAAATGGGTAAACTATAGTTGGATAGATGTGATTTCAAATTTCAGTTTAGCGAGCATGAAGGTCAACAATATCGCTCGACAATCTTTTATTTTTAGAGGGTCTGAAAAGGGCTTAAAACAAGACCCATTATGTTTTGGGAGTCCCGAGGTTGAGGTTAAGAGTGATAATGAATTTCGGCCATCAGATGCTCTTCTAACCTCACACATTAGGGGGCATCTGTTATAACCCTAAATTGCACCAAACATGCTTACCTGGCATCAAGCCATCTCATTTGCCTTCTTTGCCAAGACACTACTGAACAACTTCTTAAAAACACCATTTTTTAAGGCATACATGCCCTGCTCCACTACTGCACGCGTGTGTACGCTGGCTGACCCACTACAACCCACGTATACCTAAAAAAGCATGAAAAATGAAAAGTTGTAGACAGAACACACAGTTTTGGGTAATTTAACTAAACCATTTGATTGCCCATAGTTGATCACTTGACCAAATACCTAGCCCTTTCTAGCCTATAAAATAAGGGGTAGGGGTCCCATTTGAAAGGAGGAAAATCATAGAAAAGAAACTATACCCAATTTAGCATTTCCCTTGTCCCAACCTTTTGCAACTATTGTGTGAAGAGAAGAATATACAGAAGCAGTTGGAGCACAGTTGAAGAGGAGCCCAGGACCAGATTCGAGGAGTAGTGGTCGATCTCACTATTGTAAGGTTACTCTTGTGAGATTAATAAAAGAAGTACTTTTCCCATCCCGCCATATGAGATTGTCAATATTTAAATTTCATTATATTTTGATAGAATCTCTAACCCATTAGTTTATAGATCATATGCATGTGGAGTTCTTTGTTTGTCTTTTATGAATTTAGGTCAGCATTGGGAGGAGAGTTGTAGTCAACCAAACGTTAAAGGGATCGACATCAAACATGGAAACTAAGGTACAGTAACTTTATCTCTTTAACCTTGTATTTGCATATGAATAATGGGGTTTATGATTGGGATGTTGGTAAGAAGTAGGAGACTTTAGGTCATTTGTGCATGCATGATTAAAACCCTTAATGCTAGTCTGTAGGAGATATTTCCCACCCACAACAACATCACAGGTTTTGAAGTTGAAAGTACATTAGAAGGCTCCTTATGATGAGATTGAGTCCTCCTTGAACCCAATGGATTCACTACAAGGTTTCTTGCTGCCCGAAGTGTGGTATGTGCCTTCTTGGGCATCTATTGAAGCTTCAACATTGGCTTCTTATCTGGATGTACTACCTTCTTATTTCCATGTATAGAATCTGAGTGTACGAAATCATCTCTGATGCTTGAAACTAATGGAAGCACAAGATTATAAGAATGTTGCACCGAAGGTGCATGCAAAGTACTTTCCTTATGTGTAAGTAGAATAGAGGAGTCATCATTAGAAAACTTAGTGAATTTATATAATCTTGACTTGTGATCCACCTCATCAATTGCAATGATGGAATTGTCATGCATGTCAATTACTAAAACTGAATCTGATGTAAATTCAACCTTTTTACCTTTCTGAGTGATCTAATAAACTGAGATTAGATTCATAGAAATATTTGGAACATGTAAAACATTCTCAAAATTTCCATTGTGGAGTTCCACTCTCCATTCTCCTTCTACTGCTACTGGAGTATCACCCCCCATGAGAATAGGGGGTCTTGAGCATGGACTCAAGGAAGAGAAAACTTCCTCTTTCACTGCCATATGATGGGATGCACCAGAATCTATAATACATGAATCAGATGAGGAATTAATTGCAACCAGAGCATGATGATTACCTTTCTTAGGAGCATGATATTCTTCCTTCTTCTTCTTGACTCCCTCTAGAATGAAGTTTCCAAGGTTTTTCTGTTGAAGTGCATGTGCAGATCGATAAGTTTCTTCATGCATGCAGATTCTTCATGATTTGGTTTATTGCAGTAAGTGCATTTCTTTCCCTTCTTCTTATTATTGGAATCTGAAGAGTCTTTGGAACTTGAAGAATCATTAAAGGGTTTGGAATATCCCTCCTTCTTGTTCTGTTTGGATGACCCTTTTCCATCATGCATGGTGAGTGCATGTGTGTTGGGATCTTTCATGAGGCTCATCTATATGATTTTTGTCTACTCTTGTGTAAGAGACTCAATGAACTAAGCCAACGTAGGCATTTTCCAATTTGTTCCAAAAAGACATCTGCCAGAATAGAAATTGGAGACATATACAGTGTATTCTAGTCCTATCTTGGCCAAGATTGTTAGAATAAGTTGTTTCTCCCTTGTAGACTTGTCAATACCACATTCACCCAATCTCAAAATCAAAGATTTAAATTTAGTAAAGAAATCTTTTATATTATCAAAACTTTTAGGGTCTAAGGTATTCAACTCTACCTCAAACATATGACCTCACATCTCATCCTGCTTTCCAAAGAGTCCTTCCAAGGTGGTCCAGATCTCATTTGGATTCTTGCATGCAACAACATGAAACCATAAATCAGTGGAGATTAAATCAAGAAGTATTCATGTGGTCTCATCCTTATGGCTCACCCATCTCATCTTCTCAATCGTTGATGTAGGTTATGTTTCTATCACCATCGTCAAATTATACAGTCCTTTCCTTATGAGTTGGAATTATGCCTTGGGATTCCAATAAAAATAATTGTATGGTGTGAGGATTACCACCAATTTTGAATGTATAATAGTTGTCCTATCCATCTCTCCCACTTTTTATAAGAACCCACAAAAATTTACTCTTAATCTGCAAGTGAAAAATTAAGAAATCACGGCAGAAAGGGCACTTTAAGTGAAAATTCGTATCAGTCTCAAGAGACGATCTTCTGACTTACTTTCTGAGAAAACGGTGAGAAATATTTCCAAGCGGTTGAAAACCCACTTGCATAATGGGTCGGTATACTTTTCCCACAAGCTGTTTTCTCAAAAACTTAATATTTTTGGGAGAAAGCACTATAGAAAGGTACGACCATGGATTCGTATCAATTTCAGGAGGCTATCTTGCAGCTTAACTTCTGAGAAAATGGTGAGGAATATCTCCAAATGGTTGAAAACCCACTTGCAGAATGGGTCAATTTACTTCCTAGCAGGTTCATTTCCTCAAAAAATTAATAATTTTGGAGAAATAATTGCTAAAAGGTACGACCATGGATTTATCTCCCTGAAACTATGATTTTCCTTATTCTTTGGCTTGTCTGGCTTGCTCCAAGAAGCATAGCTATGATACCATGTTAGTGTTTCATGGAAACTTGCACATGAGATCTAGCTAAATCATACACAAACAAATCTTATCAAGAAAAGGAAGAGAGATACACAATGAAGAATGAGAATCAATGCATATTATTATATTATCAATGAGTGAGTGATCTTCACTCATATAGGAAATAACACCCTATAATTAGTAATGCATGCATAATAGTGATGGAATAAGATTAGAAAGTCTAAAATAGAATTAGTCAGTTAACTCCCATTGAACTAGTGTTACTCCCACTAAACTAGTGTGTCGAAAATAGAAATGTCTCCAACAAAGAGTCACTCTTGCATCATGATGGGCTACTCTGAAGAGTCGAAATCCTATCGATTGTTTGATCATGTCAAACAACGAATCATTATCAGTCTTAATGTTAGGTTTTATGAGAAGTCTTACGGAATTAAGTTGTTGAATGTCTCTTCTGGATTACTGTAGGATGATTTGTTTGATGTTGTCTCTAACACTAGTGCTCATGTTACCTTCTTTAGTCCTTCGAATGGATATTCTAATTTTCTCCCTATTTTCACTCGAACGTCGACATCTAAGTTGACTATTCCATCATCTTTTTCTTATACTGGTCCGTCAACTTAAGAACCTCTAACTTTTGACCAAACTGATGAAGTGAATCATAGTTCACCTATTTATTTTCTACCCCAATGGGATACAAAGACCATTGAATTTGCTAGACCTCATGTTAGAGATGCCTCCTACACACATCATAATCAAATTCAAAAGAAACATACCAAAATTACCTTGATGAATCATATTGTTGAAACCTCCAACCTTGTTACCTACTCAGATGATGAAGGATGACTTGAATGGGAGTAGGCCATGAAGAAATAATTTTTTTTTTGTCAAAGAATAAGATTTGGGAATTGGTTCCTCGACCGCAAGGAAAGAACATTGTGAAGTGTTGATGGGAAAACATGACCAAATTTACCTCTGAATGTGTTGTTTAGAGACATAAATCATGCCTCATTGTGAAGGGATTTTCTCAACAAGAAGGCATCAGCTACACTTAATCATTTTCCTCTATTTCAAAGATGAACTTTGTTCACCTAATTCTTTTCCTTGCTTCTTGTTTTGGATGGAAAATACATCATATGGATGTGAATATTTCCTTTCTTCATGGAGACTTATCTAAATAAATTTTCATGGGAAAACCACTTGATTTTGTGATATATTCAAATCTAGTTTGTTGACTCAAAAAGTATCATTATGGTTTGAATAAGGCTCACTGATCCTTGTATGATAAGATCAAAATTTATTTCTTCGACTTGGTTTCAATGGTGTGAATCTGATCACAGCATGTATGTTCTCCACAACAATGGAGACACTTTAATTTTTTTTTTCTATGTAGATGATTTACTCATTACTGGAAATAATAATGATATCATCCTTCAATTGAAGAAACAACTTGTTGAATCCTTTGATATGGCATACCTTGGTACTCTACATTATGTTTTGTATCTTCAAGTAATACCACTTTGTATTGGACTTTTCATTTCTTAGTCTAAATATGTGATGGATCTGTTGACATTTTTTAATATGGCTGATTGAAAGCCTTGTGATACTCCTTTTCAATCTAGAGTGAAGCTTACTAAAAAATGTCAAACACCCACTATCAATGCTACACTTTATCGACAATTGGTCATAAGTCTTATTTATCTTACTCATAGTCAACCTGACATTTCCTTTGTTGTTAGTGTGGTTTCTAGGTTCATGGAGGACCCCAAATAAAGCCACTAGAAATAAGTCAAATGAATTGTTCATTATATGAAGAGTACCACTCATTTTGGTATCAAGTATTGTCAAATTTTAGATTCTCTAGTTGACTACACCAACTTCGACTGGGTTGGTGACAATGATGATCGAAAGTCCACTTCTGGCTATGTGTTTCACTATAGCACTGGAACTTTGGTTTGGTTGTGCAATAAACATAAGGTAATATCCTTGTCCACTACAAAATAAAAATAATGTGGTGTTGTTCAAGCAGGTACTGAAGTTGTATGGATTCTCCCACTTTTGATATATCTTGGCCTTCATGTTCATACCTCGACTACAATCTACTGTGATAACCAGAGTGATATATAGGTTGCTAAAAATATTGTTTCCCACAGTAACATGAAACATGTTGAGCTCCATTATCACTATTTAATGTTGAAATATTGTAACTGCAAAGAGTATTATATTTATTATTGAGTCATTATTTATTAGATCAATCCCCTTTTGTGGATTGATCATGTTGGGCATTATAATTGACCAAATCCCCTTTTTTGGATTGGTCAAACCGTAATTGTATTATGAAAATTAAGAAGTCATCCCCCAAGCCTATTTAAAGTGGTCTTAACCATTAAGAAGACAAGTCAGCCCTGCCCAATAAAGAGACACCTTTCCAGCGCCTTCCAGCTTGTATAAATAAAGGAAACGAACACCTCATTATCACACTCACTCATTCGCTCAACAAGTGCACAAGTTTGGTAGATGCAATTGGGAGAAGAAAGAAGAGAAGCGCATTTATCAGTGTTGGATATTCTCTAGTGTTTTGGCTTATTGTCTTGGCATTGTATTGGCTATCTATATTAAGGAAGTTTTGTTGGGTTTTCTCCCCCAAGAGGGTTTCCTAGGATAAATGTTGTGTATCTTGTGATTTTGTTTCTCTCAATGATCCTACCTATGCTATTGTTATATAGTAAGTTGAAAAGAAACATAATAATAACTAAAAACTTAACATGGTTTCAGAGCTATACTAAAGAAATAATATTTCATTAGATAAGCAAAAACGTCATTGTTGTCGTACAAGAAAATTAGATCTTTTTGTTGGAAGGGAATGTTTTCCTAAAATCCATCTAGAAAAGTGCACCCTAGCCTAGGCAACTCTTTGGCACCTTGATTGCACCTTTTCAGTGGTCAGATACTCCGAAAAGTCAAAACCTAGTTTTGATTGGTACCAGAAAACTAGAAAACCAGAAGTACCAGGAAACCAGGAAACCAGAACCAGTACCAGAAGTACCAGAAAACTAGGAAACCAAAACCAGTGCAAGAAGTATTAGTCCATATTTCTGTAGGTCAAGTTTCAAGAGGAAAAACTTGAAATTTTTGAAATCTAACTAATCCAACAAACTTGCCTCAACCAAGTGCATCTAGTCCCTAGATCAGAATTTCAAAATTTGAAGTTTGAAAAATTAGGGTTTCCTCATAAAACCCTAAGTTATAGATGCATTTGTAGTTTCAGAATAAGTTGTAGTATCAATTTCAGTTGCAATATCAGTTGAAGTATCATCTGCAGTATCATTTGCAGTCACCCTTGAAGTTTTAAAAATGTTGGTAATTATTACCGTTGCTACTAGATGGTGCCACTACCCGCAAATTCTATCAGAGGTATGTAATCACATATGTTTAAATTGTTAAGCTTTAAAGGGTATTTGCAGGAGAAGGGATATATTTCCATAGATCCAGAAGGATCTCAAGATCCAACACATTCAGAGGAATAATGCAACCCAAGTTTGATTATTTCAATATGCATCTATTTGTTATGACATTATTTTGATCTAGGTTGCATGTTGAAGCTATGACCATCATACTAACCTTTGGTAAACATTAAATTCAAGGTATTATATGGATTAAATTTGAGATCATAGATTTTATTCTCTAACCCAAATTTCGGTCAAGATAGCATATTTTCTTAGTACAGAAAATAGGTTGAAGAAATCACTTGTCATCCTGAGTGAAGGAGACTTGAAAGAAAAGCAACACATTCGTTCTTGAGGACAAGACTCCAGGTTCCAAGTTTTATTAATTAATTTGATAATATTCAAAGTTGCACATGACAAGTTGATAACTACCCCTTTATAAGTAAACACTATAGTTGAGGTGGAAATCTTTGAAAAATATTATACTTGGTAGCATGTGAGCATATTGAGATAAATGCTTAATGTAATCATTTACCAAGATACAACTAACATCTCCTCTAGGAGAAACTTCTTGTTTTGGTCCCAATTTACCATGGAGGAATGTTTGATCATAAAAATAGAATAGTGTTTATCTCATTTCATATTGTATTTCTTACCTTTGATCTTTGCTTCAGGTAGGTCACAAGTGATAGCTCTAAAGGAGCCACTGTGATGATTATTTGTGCTATTGTTTTATTACTATTATCAAAAGAGTATTATTCTTGCATTTTTTTTTGTTGACCTTGGTTCAGGTCATAGGTGATAACCCCGAGGAAGCTATAGTGAAGGTTACAAAGGGAAACAAATTAGATGAGACATGAAGAAGACTACCCAAGTCATGGACATGACGGTATACACCCATGTACCAAAGACGATGAATAAGAAGATATTTTTGAGATCCAAAGTATATCATATGAAGATTTATTGTAAGGAGCAGAAGGGTCCAAATATGACCAAACATTAGAAAAAGAACTCATAGAAGACTTGGTCAAAGGATAATGAATCCACCTTGATGGGAAGCAGAACTTGTTTGAATTATGAATTAGCCTTTCATATTTAGACTTGGTATTCAACACCAAGTATACCCCATAAGAGATGATGAAGTCCTTGTAGACTCAGAATAAATCAAGAGTAAGCATGATCTCAGAAAGGATCAGATGAAGAGATAAATTCCAAGACTAGGAGACAGATTCCATGAGAAGACTATGTCGTAGCTTTAGAAACTTCTAGGAGATATGAAATTTCCTCAGAAGATTTCCTTGTTTCAGTGACAAAGAAGGAATCCAAACAAAAATACTAGGATATGGATCTTTTCCATGAGACTAGAAGAGAAGTCAGTATTGACTTCCAAGATTGATCTAACAAATCAAGAATTTTGCATATGTACAAAGCCTGATGTGTGTCTAGAGGATTCTCCCAATAAGAGGCAGAAGAATATGGCGAGATACTTACTCCAATAATTGAAGAAATAGTTTCAGTATTCATGAAGACAACTAGAACAACCATGATTCATATATAGTACGAGATGTAGGGGGATCAATCCCCATATTTAAAATTGAGTGGCAGTCGATGCAATACATTAGTTGGGTCATGGATACATGAATACAATTAGAGATAGAGTTACCTCCATGAAATAAGAAGAGATACCTTCAATATCAATTATTGAGCCAATCTCAATTTCAGATGAAGTTGTTGCCATGATAGAATAGAGGAGTTACTCATAGATTTCAATAACCACAGTGAGAATGAAGCAGTCATTCTTAGCTTCAGAGAAGCTACAGGTGTAGAGTCACAATTCTAGAAGGAACAATTGCAAAAATAGGAGAGGACATACTCTCAGGTAGTGAGAAAGATAGTTCTTTGCAGAAACCACATAGAGCTAACACATGATTTTTCAGATTGAGTTCCAATTGAGCAAGTGTACCAAATTGGTACAAAGTGATATGAAAATTTGATTTGAATTTGAAGACAAAAGGACTCAGGTATGTAGGTTGAAGAAGACTCTTTACACGTTGAAGAAAGATCATAGAGTTTGG
Source organism: Picea glauca (assembly GCA_000966675.3). Lineage (NCBI taxonomy): Eukaryota > Viridiplantae > Streptophyta > Pinopsida > Pinales > Pinaceae > Picea > Picea glauca. Next base: position 19,812 of record JZKD02S2320235.1, read on the forward strand.
TATGGAATAATTGACAGTTTTCTAATGAGCTTGGGCTTTACCAAGAGTAAAGTTGATTCTAACCTTTACTTCAAGGTTTTGAATGATGATCCAGTTATATTATTTCTACTATATGTAGATGATGTATTCTTGACAAGATGAAGAAAATCTCATCGCAAATTGTAGAAGAAGCTCGCTACAGATTTTGATGAAAGACATAATGCATTATCTCTTAGGTATTGAAGTTTGATAGAGCACAGAGAAGATATTCCTTAACCAATGGAAATATACAGTTAAAATAATGAATAGGTTTGACATGTTGAAATGTAAATTCATGTGCACACCCATGGAAACGAAGTTGACGCTCCTAGTAGATACCTCATCGGAATTGGTTGGTTCTACTTTGTACATAAATATTATTGGCTCAGTGATGTATTTGATGAATACCAAGCCATCTATATGTTTTTCCTTGAGTCAGTATCTGGTAGAACCCAGAAGTGTTCACCTTGATCATGCAAAACATGTGATGAGATACCTTAAGGGTACATTGTATTTTGGTCTCTACTATACTAGATATCATAAATTCAGATTGTATGGATATATTGATTCAAATTGAGAGGGAAGTGTTTTTTATAGAAAGAGAACTTCATGATGTTGTTTCAGTCTTGGGTCAACCATGGCTTCATGGCAGAGTAGGAATCAATCCAGTATTTCTCTCAGTGCAACAGAAGCAGAATATATTGCAGCATGTTCCCCCAATTGTGAAGCTATATGGCTTCAGATGTTGTTGACAGATCTATTTGATCTGAAGATGGAAGCCATCRTGAMCCTATGTGATAACTAGAGTTGTATAAAAATGATGTGTTTGATGATGAGTCTAAGCACATAGATATCAAGTCTCACTTCATTCATGATATGATGCAGAGAGGAGATATAAAGCTCCAATATGTTGGCACAGATGAACAGTTTGMAGATGTGTTGACCAAGCCTCTGTCTCGTGTAACATTTGAGCACTTTCGAKATAAGATTGGTATAGTCAGAAAGTACCTCCCTCAAAAGGGGGAGTAGTGTTGATGATACTATGGTATCCTGACCAATAATGGGTAGCTCAGTTAGGATTTTATATCCTAGGTAACTGATCATCCCTGGATAGATCTCGAAGGTCTATAAGGACAGGATGTCAGAGTACTTATGCATGTATATAATATCTTTGGTCAGTAGTGATAGCTCCATTAGTATTTTTATAATCCTAGGGAATCTTATGATTCCTGGGCAGATCCTGAAGGTCTAGCAAGGAAAGTCTATCAGAGTACCATGTGGTAGCTCCATTAGGATTTTATATCCTAGGAAATATTATGATTCTTGGGAAGATCCTTAGGGACTTTCAGAGTACCACAAAATGTTGTTACACCTACCTCATTGTGTTGCATATGATGTGGATGTGATTCCAGCCTTGTGCTGAATATTTCTAGCTTCATGCTAATGTTGTTGTGATGCCATCCTCGTGATGAAGATTTCCATATTCGTGATGATGTTTTTGTGATTCCAGCCTCGTGCTGAAGATTTCTAGCTTCGTTTTGATGTTGTTGTGATGCCAGCCTCATGCTGAATATTTCTAGCTTTGTGTGGATGTTGTTGATATGATAACTTCATGATGATGTTGATGTGATACCAACTTTGAGGTGAAGATTTCCATCTTAGTGTTGATGTGATGCCAGCTTCATGCTAAAGACTTCCATATTAGTGTTGATGTTGATAATGTTCCATCCTTCGTGTTTTGATGGTGTTGTTGTTAATGTTGTATCCTCCTCGTGATGATAATGCTATATCGGCCTCGTGTTCATGATATTTTCATGCTATTGATGAAGCCACTTCAAATTCTCACTGAAGATGATGATGATAATGCTACTTTAGATTCTTGTTGAAGATGATGATCATGATGTTATTTCATATTTCATGCTGAAGATGATGATGTTACTTTAGCCTCATGCTAATGAGGATGATGATGCTACTCCAACTCCATGTTGTGAACGATGATGATGAGAAAAACTTCTGATGATTTATAGATGTGTCAGACAGTGTTCTAGATGTTGTTTATGTTTCTTCCCTCTCTCTCTCTTGATGATGTTGTATCGATTTGTGTTTGTAGAATACATTTCTTGTTAATGGGGAGTGTTGAAATATTGTAACTGCAAAGAGTATTCTATTTATTATTGAGTCATTATTCATTAGATCAATTCCCTTTTGTGGATTTATCATGTTGGGCATTGTAATTGACCAAATCCTCTTTTTTGTATTGTTCAAACCCTAATTTTACTATGCAAATTAAGAAGTTGGACCCTAGTCCTAATTAAAGTGGTTTTAACCACTAAGAATACAAGTCAGCCCTTCCCAGTGAAGAGACACATTTCCAGTGCCTACCAACTTGTATAAATAAAGAAATATAGTGCCTCATTATCACACTCACTCATTCACTCAACAAGTGTGCAAGTTTGGTAACTTTAGTTGGGAGACGAAGGAAGAGAGAGGCGCATTTATCAGTGTTGGATATTCTCTAGTATTTTGGTTTATTGTCTTGGCATTGTATTGGATATCTATATTAAGGAAGTTTTGTTGGGTTTTCTCCCCCATGAAGGTTTCCCAGAGTAAATGTTGTTTATCTTATGATTGTGTTTCTTTCAGTGATCCTACCTATGCTATTGTTATCTAGTAAATTGAAAAGAAACCTAATAATAGCTAAAAACTTAACATTTAATACAATTGGTTCATGAGAATATTGTCTCTCTTGAATATTGTAGAATAGAATATCAAGTTGCTCATATTTTCATCAAACCTTTATATGAATCTAGGTTTATCAAGCTTCACACAATTCTTGGGCTTTAGGAAGCTACAACTATGGGTGAGTGTTCTAGTGGTGTAATTTCACCTCCTAAAACTACAAAGTTATGTATTGATGGGGTGGTGTTGGAACATCAAGAATTCATGGTTCATCACACATCCCTTAGGTTGAATTAGTAGAGAGGTTGATCGGCATATGGATATAGTCATTCGGGTAATCAATCAACACACCACATTAGTCTTTCAAGTAGTTGACATGCTTTTCAGTTGGACAATTGACCAGAAGTTGAATATAGTCAGGTGGTGGATCGCATAGCCCAACAATCAACTATAATTTGGACACATAGGTGGTTGGGTCGAGTCCCATTGAACTGACTCGACAGAGARGATTTTGCATATTCAAMTMTAACAATCGATGATTACATGTGCACAAGATCTTCCGGATTCTATGGAAATCAGTTATATCTTGAGGATATAAAAAGATACCCCTTGGGTTATTATCAATCATGCAAATTGATATTKCACAATAGATAATGTGGATCAAGATGTGAAAAATGCACTATGATGTTTTGATAGMAATGCACTMTGCTTGAGTGTTCTAATGATGTCTTTAGACACCACCATCTCTTTGAAATTTTTACTCCTCTTTGATTATCTGTAGTAGTATGTCATATGTTTCATATTGTGTTCCACCCTATTCCAAAAAGAATATTGGTGGACTTGTCAAAATATCTTTCAACTACTAAAAACTTTCTTCATATTTGGGAGTCCATTCAAATTTCACTCCCTTCTTTTGTAAAGAAGTGATCGGGCTTGCAATGTTTGAAAACCCCTCTATGAATATTTGGTAATAACCAACAAGACCCATAAATTATCTAAAATCTGTCACATTTCTTGTGATTGGCCATCCTCTAATGGCCTCTATCTTCTAGAGATCAACTATTATCCCATATACTGAAATAATATGCCACAAGTAGTGAACCTTGTTTTGATAAAAGGTGCATTTACTTAGTTTCTCATATAATTTATGCTCTCTCAAAACTCCTAGAACCATTCTACAATGTTTCTCGTTCTCCTCTTTTGTATTTTATTAGATGAAGATAGAATCTAAGAAAATAATCACAAACTTGTCCAAGTAATCCCTAAACACTCAATTCATCAAACACATGAAAACTTTGAGGCATTTGATATCCCAAATGGCACTATTGTAAATTCATAATTCCCATATCTTGTCCTAAATATTGTATTGATAATGTCTTGCTCTTTTTTCCTCACTTGATGATAACCTTATCTCAAGTCAATCTTAGAAAATATCCTTGCACCCTTCATCTGATCAAATAAATCATCAATGCTTGGAAAAGGATATTTTTTTTATAGTGACCTTATTCAGTTGTCTAAAATCAATACATAGCCTTACGGTTCCATCCTTCTTCTTTACAAAAAGAGATAGGGCTCCCAAATATGACACACTTGGGAATATATACCCCTTCTTCAAAATTTCTTCAAGTTGCATCTACAACTATTCCAGTTCTGTTGTGCCAATTCTGAAAGGTGTATTGGACACTAGGGAAGATCCTAGCACCAAAACAATAGAGAAATCAATGTCTCTCTTTGGTGTCAATCCTGGGATTTTCCCAAAAACATATTCAAAATACCTCAAGAATATATGGTATTTAATACTTTCCACTTTATCTCTAGTTTCCTCTTCCATATGGGCTTCAAAAATTTGAAATCCTTTTCTGAAACTCTTTTTCAACTAGATGTATGAGATTTCTCTAACAACTACAACTCTAAGAATTCCTTGAATCTTTCCTTTTTTCCCTCTTCTTGGCATAGGGGCAGACCCAGGGTTCAGCTCCAAGAGTGCACCAACAAGCCCTAGCTACTGGCCCTTTCGACAGCACCTGCGAAGCAGATGCAGTCTCACCCAAAGAAGCTATGAGGGGGTTGCAGGATAGAGATATCTACAACCAAAGGGAATATCAAGTGGATCTAACACAAGAAAAACAAAACATTCATATACCTCTTATCAAACTAGATCTATCCTATTCAACTATAGATCTGATCTAACACATCAATGCAAATAAAAACATATCAATGAAAGAGATTAGAACATCAATCACACATACGACACAATATATACGTGGTTCACCCTCTCTCTAGGGCTACGTCCACAGAACTGTTCTTATGATATATTAAGGTAAAGATTACAGCTCTTGTCTGTGCTCTCCGTTAGAATATCTTCTTCTTCTTCTCTCTTTCTCTCCCCTTCCTGCACACCCATCTGCAGGACTTGATCTTTGCACCTAGCTAAAGATCTTACAATACCGGAAGGCTCTCTCACTCGGCACTTCTCTCTCACAATACAATAATCTCTCAGACACAATACAACTAGATCAACAACAATATCATACCTACCTGACCCAGGTCCTCTTGACCTTTATTTATACATTACAATCACTCACCAATAGCCTTAGGCCGAAACCTAGGTGTCAAAAACCCTAGATACCAAAACCCTAGGTGTCTAAAACCCTAGGTCAACTTGACCAATATTTTTAGGGCTTTGCCAGCCTATCTTTCCTTCCTTCTCGCGCGGTGCTCCAAAGTGTCCAATGGTGGATTTTTCCATTTTATGATTCGTCCTTGATCCTTATTTATTTATTATCTGTCATTCTCGATCTCCTCGTCCAACGGCTTGCTTTCTCGGACTTCATTCCACCTTTTCTTCTCTTTTACTCACTTCAACCCAGTGTCATTCATTATGTCTTCCACAAAGTTTGAATTCTTCTTTTTCTTCCTTGATATTTGCTTGCTTCCATACCAAGGGACAACATGCCCCCAACAATCACCTATGACTCATCCCGAGCCACTTCATATCTCAGCTTCTTGTTTTACTTTGACTTCAGACTGCACAGTGCAGCCTCTACATTTTTCTCTTTGCCTCCTCTCCATTCCTTGTGTAGACTGTCTTTGTTGTGTCTGGTACCTAGTTTCAACTACACATGGTACCTAGACCCTTTTCTTCATGCGTCTACTGAGAGCTGCAAGGCAACTGGTTTTCATAGTACAAATTCAGTTGACTCCCATTCACTAATCCTTCCTCCCATTCTCCCTTTAATGTCTTCAGTTGTGCAAATCTGCCTTCTGTGACATAGGTGATCTCATATGGTCCAAGCCAATGTGTTCTGAACTTTCCAGGATGTTTTATGAACTTGTTGTCATAGACCAGCACTAGGTCTCCTTGTCTAAATGCCTTCTTCTTGTTGTGCCTGTCATGGTAGGCCTTCTCTCTTTCCTTATGAACTTGTTGAGGGAATCCTGCAATGAATCGATCTTCCTCAAGTTTGACCAACTGTGCAAGACTCTCTTGAACAACTCCAATGTCATCCATATCTATAAAAGCAACAATTCTCAGGCTTGGTACCAAATATTCCATTGGAAAAAAGCTTCAAGACCATATACCAACTTGAAGTGGGTCTACATTGTTAGCTTCTTGCAAGTGGTTCTATAGGCCCATAACACTGATGGTACTCTTAAATCCCAATCATTTATGTTCACATAGAAAATCTTGGTTAGTGTTGTCTCCAAGATCTTGTTGAATGCTTCAACTATCCCATTTGCTTGTGGATGGTAAGGAGTGCTCTTTTGATGATGTACTGCAAATTTCTCAATCATGGATTCAACTGTCTTATTTATGAAGTGTGTACCTTGATCACTCATAAGGATCTTGGGGCATCCAAACCTGGTTATAATATCATCAAATATGAAGAGCGAAGTTGTAGTTTCACTACAGTCCTTCAATGCTCTTGCTTCATCCCATCTAATCAAGTATTATGCCGCAGTAATGATGTACCTTGATCCTGTGCACTTTCCTAGTGGATTTATAGGTCCTGTGAAGTCAATGGACCATTTCTAAAATTCTTGTAGGGTCAACTGCGGTGCTAATGGAATTTTGTCTCTTCTAGATGGTTTACCAACTCTTTGGCATACATCATAGGCTCGTGCATAATATTTATCATCTATGTGTAAGGTAGGCCACCAAAGGCCATCTCTAAGAACCCTCTGTGCAGTTGATTTACCTGCATAATGTCCTCCTGCGATGCCTTCATGAGCTTCTGCAAGGATCAACAGTCATTCTTCCTTCATAACGCATCTTCACAATATCTCATTTGGTCCCATCTTGTATAGATGTCTAGCTATAAGTGAGAAATCTACAACACACACTATTAGTTGTTTCTTCTGTGGAATTGTGTACTCACTAGGTGCCATTCCTGTTGATAGGAATTGGACTATCTCTGCAAAGTGGTCATCAATCTTTCTAATGGCTAGTAGTTATGCATCTGGAAGTGTATCTTCCATATTAGTGGGCTCTTCTCCATGTTCCAACCTTGACAAGTGGTCAGGACCCTTATTCATTCTTCCTGGTTTTAATATGATCTCAAAATCATATTCTTGAAACAACATAAGCCATTTCCATATACTTCCCCCCAACACTGGCTTTTTGACTAGGTATTTCAGCATGGAGTGATCAGTAAACATTTTAAAGTGTCCTCCCAACAAATAGTGGTGAAATTTCTGCAATGCATACACCATGGCTAATCCCTCTCTTTCAGTAGTGGTATAATTAATCTCAGATAGAGATATCTTCTTGCTAGGAAATGCTAACGGGTGGTCAATGTCTCATGTTCCTGGTTGTACTAACATAGCTCCTAATGAAATGGAAGATGCATCGACATGTACATGAAATTCCTTGGTTCAATCTAGAAAGACCAGAATGGGTGCAATAACCATTTTCTCTTTCAGTGTGTCGAAGCTCTATTGGCATTCTTCAGTCCAAATAAACTAAAAATCCTTTTTCAACGGTTTCTCCATGGGTGTTGTAATCTGAGCATAACCCTTAATGAACTTTCTATAGTAAACTGTGTGTCCCAATAGAGTGTGTAGTTGTTTAACTAGTGTAGATCAACTATAATAGCGTTGTTGGATGGATCTACCAGCAATCCTTACTTTCATACAATATGACCTAGCATAACTCCAAATGGTGAAAATAAAATGCATTTCTTCACATTCAAGGCAATTTGACACTGCCTACATTTATCCAACATTAGCCTTAGACATTCAATATGATTCTTCAGTAAACTAAAGACAGTCCAATCATCAAAATATGCTTCTATAAATTTATGCAGAAACTGTTTGAACACTTCGACCACCACCCTGGAAAAGATGGCTAGCACATTCTTCAATCCAAATGGCATTATTGTATACTAGTAGGATCCCCATTCTGTGGAAAATGTGGTCTTGTGGCGATCTTCCTTGGCAATGCGGATCTGATGGTATCCTGAAAATCCATCTGTAAAAGAATATACCTTCTGGCCTCCCACGTTATCTAACACTTCGTCTGTGAATGGTGTAGGAAAAGGGTCATGCAGACAAGCATTGTTCAACTTCCTGAGATCTATGTAGATCCTGATATCGCCTACCTTCTTGTCTTTTACCACCATAGGGCTGATCCACTCCAACTCTTCTACAGGTTCTATAATCCCTACTTCCAGCATTCTGTCGAGCTCGATCTTCACCTTTTCCTTATATTTCGGGTTCAATCTGTAGGGTCTTTGCTTGAATGGCTTCACATATGGTTTCAAAGGTATTATCATCTCTCCCATAGGTCCTTTAATACCCTTCATATCAGTGAAATTGGTCTGAAACAAGTCCTGATACTCGTGCAACAACTCTGTAATCTTGTTAATGGTAGCTACATCCTAATAATCTCCAACATTGGCAAGCTTTGGTGTCTCCTCTGTTCCAATATTGACTTTTTTAATCTTGATTAGTTGTCCAATAAATGGTAGCTCAACTCTTAGTCCTTCCACATCTCTTTGGCCTTATTTCTCTATGATGTTCACCTTCCTCAGATCATTGTCTTCATCAGCGTTGATGTTGTAACAACTCTGCAGTTTCTGGAGGGGCATAGTCCATTCGTCCTCTTCTTGTTCAAAAGGGAGGCTAGATGCCTCTTCAAATACTTTCTATATCACAATTTGTAATGCTTGGTCTATTGAAGGATATTCACTTTCAAATAAAAAGGTGGTTACAAAATTCTAAATCATACCTTCCCAGTCTGCAGTGATGAGGCACAACTCCGCTTGAAGGTACCAGTTGATAGGTGTAGTGTCCAGCATGTTAATGAATTTGTACACCCATTGTTCTCGAGGGACATCACTCCGGGATTCTTCACAGCTTCGCATATGGTTCTTTGGGAAGCTTTGACCTATGTACCTTACTTCGTAGCTTTTTTCTTGTGTCGAGAACCGCATTGTCATCAAAGTATGACATTGTATCCAGTCTGTGATATTACTTTTATGTGTCCCCCACCAATTTGCTGGTGTGGCCTTCAGGGCCTCATGCATGGCCAACAGCCTCTGTTGTGTTGGTACACTTGCTTCAAAATATTATAGGAAGTCTTCTAAGGGGTTCAGACCATCAAATGTGGGTAAGTTACTCACTGTTGTGTCGATCCAACGAACTTCTCTAGTTAATCTAGCACATCTTCTAGTAGATACTTCATACATTCGGTTCTTCCAGTTCTTCGGTGCTTCTTTCGAATCTGATGAACACGTGTTGTCACTTCATCATCTTAATTTCCCGTCAACTGTAGGATTAATGTAGTTCTGATGTCTGGATATTAATTTGTATATGTTTTCCAGTTCATATGCATGGTCTTCTTCTCTAATGGGTTTTGTGTATCATTGTCCTTCATTTGAGTCTAAAGGTGCAATGAACCTAAGGCCATATTTTTCAAATTTCATATGCCTTTTCTTTAAATCAACCACAGTGGAATTATTGAAGGCCCAATCAATTCCTAATAGCGTCGGGTAAGGTCAGTTGTCGTCAACAATTTCAATAACCTCAAAATCTGCAAAGGTCCTCACTCCGTCGATGTCCATAGGGACATGTTCCAATCGTCCAAATGGGCTGACATCTTGCTGATTAGCCATGCAAAGCCTAATAGGGGAGTAGATCATCTTGGGTTTTCCTATCAATTCCCATGTTTGCTTCGTCATGACATTGAACTCCGACCCTAAGTCTAGGACCACATAGTCTATATCATACTCTCCTATTTGAGCATTCAAGTGTAATTCTTTATTTTTTCTTCTCCTTCTTTCAATTTTGTGTACTTCCCTATTCAATAAGGGGTCTACCTTTCCTAGCTCATATTGTTTGATTAAATTATGTAGTTCTTTTACAATGTTCTCATCTTGAATCAACTTAATACAAGTATATAGAAACTCCATGAGCTTTCTTACCTCTTTCCCTTCCTTTGGTGAAGTAGACTAATCAAATGCTATCTCGGCATTCCATACTCTCTTACCTCTGGTCATGTCTTTGATGAAGAACCTTGATCTACTTTGAACTCTTTCCTGGCCTCCTTGAATATCTATCTTTCTTTCTTCGCATCGAATGTTTGGGTCTTCTCTGTGGATTTCCTAACACCTGAGTCTTATGTAATCTTTCTTTGGGTCAGTATGTCTTCTCCTGTAGCAGCACCTCCTCAAGTAATAACAATGAATCTAGGGTCTGCTCCATGAGGTTTAGCATATATCAGTTGCAATTATAGATTCTGGTGCGGTCCTCTTTTTTCCTTAAGCTTAGATAGCAGCACAAGACATTCCTCTATAACATGATCGAAAGAGTTGAAATAAATGCAAGTGGTACAAGGGTTATGATAATCCCTTTCCAAGTGTCTAGGCTATGCAAAATTATAACATATTATTTTTCCTCAGCCTCGGCCCATACCTCCTTCTCGTCCTCATCCTATGAATCCACCATGAGGATTGAAGTTTCCTCTTCCCAGGGAGTTGTACTGTGGAGTGTTTCCTTCTTGTTGTACTTCACCTTGGATATTGTATATGTCCCTTGACCTTTCATGCATGAGATCATAAGCTCTAAAATCCCTATCAACATGCCCTACTAACTTACAGAATGTTCAATACAAATTTGTGGGTGTTCGAACATATTACTTCATGTAATATCACTCACCAGTACAATGTCTGTTTCTACATACCTCGCACCAGGGTAAGGTGCCTTGCTTCAAGGGGCTCAGAGCTCCATAATCCAAATATTCATTGAATAAAGGGAAGTGTTCCTTGTCATGACCTTCTGATCTACATATGACATGCCATATGTCTTCTCTTTTATCTGTTTCCTTGTCTTTCTTCATATCTTTGACCTACAGAGACAAACTAGTTAGTTGACTCAGGATCAGGCTCATACCTGAACTGGACTCTCCCATAGGGGTTGATTCGAGCTTCATGGTGATCTCCAATGCTTGTGCCTATGGAGCAATCTTCTACTACATCAAAGGAACCCTGATGTGTGGTAACAAGGTAGTGATGAACCATTCTTTGTTCTGCTCATCTGGGATCTTAAAAGTTAACTGGCATGTTAGGGTCTTGAATCTCTGATCGAACTCCCAAACAGGTTCTTCTACTTTCTGTTTGATCTCTTTCATCTCTGTAATACATTGTGACTCCGAATTAGGTTTCTCAAACTCTACAATCAGTGAATTCTTGATCTCATTCAGTGGTTTAGTTTGTGCAAGTCCTTGGACAAGCTTCATGTACTAGCTTAGTGCGTGATCCCTTAGCATAGTGTTGAACTAGGTTCTTTTAACAACTTCATTGGTGATATTTTTAATATTCCATATGGCCTCACACAGAAACTAGTGTTGATCAGGATCTTCATATCCATCTCCTCTAAAGATAGGAAGCATGATCTCATCCATCATAGATATTCCTAGGTTTCCTAGGTTTCCTAGGTTTCCTATTTGAGTATATGTTGAACTGTTAGCGATAGTGCTCTGAATGCTTCGGTGACTCTGATTACTTTGATTTCTTAGTGTTACTAAAACAACAGGAGGATTAATAGTTCTTACTTAAGCAGTCTGCGTAGTCCCTAAGGTTTCTGGCTCATCCCAAAAAAGTTCTTCAGCTTCCCCTTCCTCTGCTCTAGTGGGTTCTAAACATTCTTCGTCTATCAGACCTGCCTCTTCTCCACTGTAGAAACCCTCTTCTCCATAGTTTTTCTTGAACAGGTTCTCAAGGTGAACCCCTCTGAATACTCTTCCACTATGCATGTGTCTAGGTTCTTTGTCGTTGTTGCTGTCTGATTTCTTGAACATTAGCATTTTCAGATTCAACCAATCTACTGTATCTTCAAGACATTCTTTTCATGTAACAACATTTTGATTCTCAACTTCAGAAAATATAAAAATTTCCCTCTCGGTTCCTTGAAGAAGTATCTCTCGGCTTGGCTATACAATTCTACTCTGTCAACAACAAACTCAGTGATATATCCTCTAATGGTGCTATTGAACCAGTGATATACTACTCAGTATATGGAATTATCAACTCTCTTGGCCTTCTTGATCAACTTCGATGTCCAAATCACATGGGGTCTATATCGGATCTCAAACTGGGTATCTTCTAATCTAGCCAACCACTCGGACAACTCCTAATGGATTCCTCCAAATAAGATTGTGTGTATGTCGGTGAAGATGTATCTTTGTATCCAATCTTCAGTGCTTAGCTTAGGGATCTTGTTCTGGGCTTTAGCGAAGTCCCTCTCTTGATCTTCTATCCACTTCTGAATCTCTATCTTCGATGGGAACCACCTTGAAATTCCCTCATGAAGATTCGTGTCCCGACAACATAACCATTTGTTGGCACAGGGGCAGACCTAGGGTTTGGCTCTAAGAGCGCACCAACAAGCCCTAGGTACTGGCCCTTTCGGCATCACCTGCGAAGAAGATGCATTCTAACCCGAAGTAGCTATGAGGGGGTTGCAGAAAAAATATGTCTACAACCAAAGGGAATATCAAGTGGATATAACACAAGAAAAACACATCACTCATATATCACTTATCAAACTAGATCTATCATGCTCAGCTATAGATCAGATCTAACACATCAATGCAAATAACAACATATCAATGATAGAGATCAAAACATAAATCACACATATGACACAATATATATGTGGTTCACCCTCTCTCTAGGGCTACATCCACAGAACTGTGCTTATGATATAT
>JZKD02S2320257.1:0-14046 GCA_000966675.3 Picea glauca
TCTAGCATCAGCTTTCCCATGACTCAGTGCCGTGACTGCAGCCCAATTTTATTGATATACTCCTATATCCGTCCATGTACCTTGCCGTTTAATAATAAAAATAAGATTCATGTTTCAAAAGGTGCAACAAAAAGAGAGACAAGCATACATATATGCGTAACTGTTATCGTAAGAAGTTTGATGGTGTGCCAAAATGAGGCTTTTGGGGTATGAAATCTGACTGACAATTCCTCATTTAATTACCTATGTGATCAACCTGTATTGTTTTGGGCTAGTCACAAAGATCCATTGGAACTGCAAAGTTCAAAAAAAAATGACAATTTCTGTCTAGCAACCTTATTGAGAAGAACTGAGTTTTCTAAGATCATTTGACATGGAAACATGAGTCCTGGAAAAACGATCCATACTGAATACTTTTATGACTCCATGGAAATTGAATCTGTGACTATTTTACTCCCAAAAATTAAAATGTACCACCAAAACCTATAAAGTGCAATATAGAATAAAACAACCCAACAAAAGAAGCCGAGCAAAATTTCCGGGAAATAATCAATTAATTTCCCCAAACATAACCGGATCGATTTAACCCACAAATTTCAGAGGGAGTAAATAAAAAGTATGCATCCCATGGCAAAGAGTTAGTGTGCAGGACTACTCACTTTCAGTATCCAGCTCTACCACCTTCGTCTTGGCACCCAAGCTACTTAACAGCTGTTTGACCTGTGTACAATAGGGGCAGTATGTCTTGCTGCAGCAAGAACCAAAAAAAGAATACATATCACAATCCCTGCCAGAACGCCATTAAGTTAATGCACAATTAACTACAAAGAAAGCGGAATTGGAGGAAACCTGAAAACCACGACAGAATTAGAGGAAACGATCTCCTTCGCTTTACCCATCGCCATTTCTATTATCTGTGGATTCTTGCTGGTTGATCCGCCCATAAAATTGCTGCACTGCCTTGCTCTCCCTGGCCTTAAAAAGAGGAAAAAGTGTCCTAAGCCTAATAGGAAACTGGTACGGGCCTTTCAGCGGTCCTTTCCTGACCCTCCACCTGTCTACGTGGTGTGGTATAAGACGACTGAAATTAGGGGTAGTCTATTCATTCGACTTTTTGGCCTTCCCGGCGGTCGGAACCTTCACATCACCGGCAATCGGAGCCCATCTTTGTCATCTCTCGTCTCCGAGAGTTTGCCGTCCCCCGTTCTTCCGTTTCCTCCCGTTCGCCGTGGCACCGTCCTTCATCTCCGCTGCCAGTGGTGCCCATATGTACAGATTATAAGCTGCCCACAGCCTATCATCGTCGATGCCCTCTTCAGACAATCATGTGATTTTCCTTAAAAATAACTTTAAATTATGTTATTCTAAATAATTTTCATTTGATGTTTACTTGACATTTCATCCGAGAGCTACTCTTACATTTGCACAACAAGTAACCTTTGCTAATAAGTGAAGACAGATAAAACACAATATATATATGTAAATCAAATATACTTTAAAAGTAGTCTTTTTATTTTTAATTGGTTAGGAAATTTAAAAGATATTTCTTCACATATGCGATAACAGCTTTAACAAGGCTACTAGGTAGCATATACCTACCGAATATAATAATGAAATTATTGTTTAAGGAGATAGGGAGAGAGAGTAGGCATGAAATGATTAGATGGCAGAAATATTTATTACAATAACATTGGGGGGAGTGAAGGCAGCCATAAGACTTCAAAGTCTTTGGCCAATAAGATCTCAAATAAATGAGATTTGAAATTTAAAATAAATCATTTTTTTCAAAACTTTAGATAAAGAGGTGTATATCTTTTGATCAACCATGAACTAATAGAAAGTCAAACCTAACTCAAAGCTATATACCATGTCTATCGGTAGGTATAATAAATTAGTGTCTTTTATAACACAAAAATACAACCAATTTATATAATGAATGGAGTGAATTAAACATAAACATTCCCAAACTCATAGTTTGTTGTGCATCTTTGAAATTCAAAAGATGCATGTAACATTATGAAATTTATCAAATTAAGTGATGGGCATAAAATTGGGTCACCTATCATATAAGAAAAATTTAAATATACAATCTACAAATGAAACCCTGGTTAAAAAGGGTTTCTCAACATAGCTTTGCAATTTGGTGTTGCATATCAGGTCCCAGTTTAAATGGGTTTGTCAATCTGAAGCGACTATACCTCTGCAACACATTAGACTTGGATTTTTAATACCTTTGCAACATATTAGACTTGGATTTTTAGATTTAGTGTTTGTATAAAAAATAAGAAATAAATGGATAGACATTAAGATAAATTCGTGATTATTAAATTACCAACCACTTTCTAATCCGGTAGAAAACTTCCAAACAATCGATGCAAAGCTATTTTGGATCCATGTGCAGTTGTCTTTGATCCTTTATCCCATGCAATTGATGCAAAGATCCCTTTTCCTTTAAAACCTAAAACTTCGATCAACCATGCAACAATCTCAATCTACCCACATCACACTGAGCAATAGCATTCATTAAAAATATATATATTTCAAAATCTTTGTATAAAAAAAATACAGGGGTTATTGTTAAAATAATTAAAAAGTATTTAGGCAAGTGTTTCTCATCATCTAAGCGTCTAAGGGGTAAGAAAGTGCCTGATGTGGACCTTAGTCATTTAATTTGTGAGAGACAAATTAAAAGGTGACTTTTTCAACTTGGGGAAAGTGGGTAACTTAAGTGACTTTATCTCCATCATTGATCTCATCCAATCTCCACCGTTGGATTGAGAAACTCTTCACCTTCCCTCATGAGATCGATTAGGGTAGGAGGGTGCACCCATTCTTGGGTTGTTGAAACATTTTGAGAGAGATATGAGAAAGGAGAAATCGAGCAGACTAGAGGAGGAGCAAGTTTGTTGCTAAGGGCATGCATTCCAAGGCAATCATTGGCATGCAAATCGAGAAGGAAAGGTACAACACTCACACAGGTCGTACAGTACGGATTTCCAGCAGATCGTACAGCTTAGTATTGGCACATAAATCTAGGAGAGGTACAGTCAGTTGTTACAGGCCGTACAGTACAGATTTTGACAGTCCGTACAATCATTTTGCTGCACATAAATTGAGGATAATTTATGCTTTGTGGTGTATGTTGGTGGTGTATGTTGCTTTGTGGACATCTCATAGGCATTTACCTTACTTTGATTCCTCATGTGACAGGGAAGGTAAATGCCTATGAGATGTGGGAGTCCTTGACGAAGTTGTACCAAAGTACAAATGAAAACCGGAAGATGGTTTTGAGAGAAAAACTGAAGAGCATTAAAATGACCAAGGTTGAAAATGCGGTCACATATCTTACGAGGTTGACACGGGTGAGAGATGAACTTGGAGCTATGGGGGAGTCCATTGCTGACAGTGAACTTGTGAGGATGGCATTGAATGGAGTTTCCAAACAATGGGTTGTTTTTGTTGAGGGCATTGTGGCTAGAGAGAACCTTTCGAAGTGGGAACGTCTCTGGGATGATTTTGTTCAGGAGGAGACTCGGAGAGGTTATGTGCATGGTAGTTCATCCACAGGTCATGATGAGGAGAATGTGACTCTTGCTACCAACAACAAGAAGAAATTCAAAAAGGGTCCTAAGGGAGGAAACAAACTGAAGGGTGAAGGCAAGAAGGACATGAGCAAAGTCAAGTGCTTTGCATGTCACAAGTTTGGGCACTATGTAGGATAGTGTCTAAACAAGAAGAAGAAGCAGACATCAGCTTCAACAGCGGTGGAGGAGTTCTCCGCCAAGTTTGATAAGGAGTTTTCCTCAGTAGTATGTCTTTCCACTATGACCACTCATTCTAGTGTGTGGTATATTGATAGTGGTGCCTCGCGACATATGACAGGTGCTCATGAGCACTTGACAGATCTTACTCAGATTGGTGATCTTGAGGTAGTGCTTGGAGATGATCGGGTAGTCAAGGCGGTTGGTAGTGGGACAGTATCATTTCAAAGGGAGTCTCTACTTCCCATATTGTTGAGAGAGGTCTTATATGTTCCTGGCTTGAAGAAGAACTTGGTTTTAGTTTCTGCTATTGAGGAGAGGGGTTATGAGGTGTTGTTTCGTGATGGAAAGGTGCTCATGTTCCCCAAGGGGTCCAATATCATTTCAGCCAAAGTGATTGGGACTCGACATGAGAAGATGTACAAGCTCATGTTCCAGCCAACGAGTGCATTATGTCATTCTACCAACATCAGTGATCTTTGTGAGCTATGGCATAGGAGGATGACCCATTTGCATCATGGGGCTCTGAGGATATTGAGGGAGATTGTGACTGAAGTTCCAGAGTTCAGTACAGAGCACCAGGAGTTGCGCAAGGGGTGTGCTTTGGGAAAGTACACCAAGACTGTTCTTCCAAGCAGTGACAGTAGAGCAACATGTATACTTGATCTTATTCATTCTAATGTATGTGGCCCGATGTCTTCTACATCTTTGACTGGTTGTTTATACTATGTCAAATTCATTGATGATTTCTCACAGAAGTCTTAGATTTTATTCATGAAGACCAAAGGACAAGTCTTCAATCAGTTCCAAGAATTCAAAGCTCTTGTGGAAAACCGAACTGGGAAGAAAATCAGAGTTATGAGGATAGATAATGGGGGTGAGTATACCTCCAAGGAGTTCATGGACTTTTGTGCATGAGAGGGCATCAGGAGAGAGTTGATTGTTCCTTACAACCCACAATAGAATGGGGTTGTTGAGAGGAAGAACATGACCATAGTTGGGGCTGCGAGAGCCATGTTACATGATCAGGGGCTGCCACTTTTTCTTTGGGTTGAGGCATGCTACACTACAATTTATCTACAGAACAGGAGTCCACACAGAGCAGTGGGGAGTATGACTCTTGAGGAGGCTTTCTTTGGGAAGAAACCTCAGGTGGGGCACTTCAGGATTTTTGGGTGCCTTACATATTCACATGTCCCTTTTGAGAAGAGGACAAAGCTAGAACCCATGACAGAGAAGGGGATCTTTATTGGTTATAGCGAGACTTCAAAGGCTTTCTGCATATACATCCCTTCCTTGAGGAAGACAGTTTTGAGAAGGAATGTGAGATTTGAGGATGATGGAGCCTTTAGGAAGTCACGAGGGACATAGAGGGGTGAGCAGTCATCACCTTAGATTCAGGTGAGTCCACAACAAACTTCAGTGACATAGAGTTCAAGACCACCAGTTTCGGTGATGACTGGTCCACAGGTTACAGGGCCACAGATGTCAGGATCACAGGTTACTGGTCCATAGGTTTCAGGATCGAGTTCTCCAGATTCTACTTCAGGGTCACAGTCTTCAGGTGATGGTATTGAGAAGGGAGAGTCCCCTCCACGAAACACTACTTCAAAGAGGAGGAAGCCCAAGTGGCTTCAGGATACTTTGAGGGAGGCACAGGGTTCAGTGGGGAATCCCAGGCAAGCTGTGAGGGAGAGTAAACCTCCCGAGAGATTTTGCAGCTACATTGCGATGGTGAGCAGCATCAGGGAGTCCGAGCCTTCCACTTTTGAGGAGGTTGTTGGTAGACAGGTTTGGAGAGATGCCACGATGGAAGAATACAATTCCATCATGAAGAATGATGTTTGGGAGATTGTTCATAGACTTGAGGGGAAGTCGGTGGTGACTTCCATGTGGCTCTATAAACTCAAGTATGCTGCAAATGGCAGCATTGAGAAGTACAAAGATCGCTTTGTGGCTCGGGGTTTCTCACAAATTGAGGGAGTTGATTATGATGAGACCTTCACTCTAGTTGCTAGATATACCTCGATCGGGTCAGTGATCTCTATTGTAGCAGATATGGGTTGGAAGATCCACCATATGGATGTGAAGACCGCATTTATGAATGGTCTCATACAGGAGGAGGTGTATATTGAGCAACCATTGGGCTTTGAGGTGCATGGGAGAGATTATCATGTGTGCAGACTGAATAAGGCATTGTGTGGGCTGAAACAAGCTCCCAGAGCTTGGTATTCGAGGATTGATGCCTACTTGCAGCAGTTGGCCTTTGAGAAGAGTGAGGTGGATCCCAACCTATACTTCATTGTGGTTGGAGAGGATCCTCTCATACTCTTGTTATATGTTGATGATCTTTTCATTACAAGGGAAAAGAGACTCATCATTGGCTGCAAGGAGAGCCTTGATTTAGAGTTTTAGATGAATGATATTGGACTGATGCATTACTTTTGGGGATTGGAGGTTTGGTAGGAGCCTGGACACATCTTCCTAGGACAGGGGAAGTATGTTTGTGACATTCTGAGGAGATTCCAGATGGAGGATTGTAGACCCATGACCACTCCCATGATTACTAATTGGAAGAAGCTTCACGCTTCTGAGTCACAGTTGGTTGATTCCACTTTATATCGCCAATTGATCGGTTCATTGATGTATTTGGTCAATACCAAGCCAAATATTTGTTTTTTTGTCAACACTCTCAGTCAGTTCATGGTGGAGCCTATGAGAGTGCATTGGGTGGCAGCAAAACATGTGATCAGGTATCTTTATGGTACAATGGATTATGGTCTGGACTATCTGAGAGGGGATGGAGTTCGATTGGTGGGCTATACAGATTCAGATTGGGTAGGATGTGTCAGTGACCGGAAGAGTACTTATGGATGTTGTTTCGGATTGGGCTCAGTAGTGGTGTCTTGGTTCAGTTGGAAGCAAAATTCAGTGGCTTTGAATTCTGCAGAAGCTGAGTATATGGCTGTCAGTCAGGCCAGATGTGAGGCTCTTTGGCTTCGCAAGGTGATGGTGGGATTGTTTGGTGTGCAGTTGAGGCCTACTATGATTTACTCTGACAATCATAGTTGTATTACACTCTCTGAGAATCCAGTTTTTCACAACAGGTCTAAGCACATTGAGATTCAGTATCACTTCATCCAGGACTATGTTCAGAGAGGAGCAATTGAGCTACAATACATATCTACAGATGAGCAAGTTGCGGATATACTCACCAAAGCCTTCGGCAAAGGCAAGTTTGTATTCTTCAGGGACAAACTTGGAGTGGTGAGTAACACTTTCCTCGGTAAGAGGGAGTGTTAAAATAATTAAAAAGTACCTAGGCAAGTGTGACTCATCACCTAGGCGCCTAAGGGGTGAGAAAGTGCCTAATGTGGACCCTAGTCATTTAATTTGTGAGAGACAAATTAAAAGGTGACTTTTTGGACTTAAGGAAAGTGGGTAACTTAAGTGACTTTATCTCCACCATTGGATTGAGAAACTCTTCACCTTCCCTCACGAGGTCGATTAGGGTAGGAGGGCGCACCCATTCTTGGGTTGTTGAAACATTTTGAGAGAGAGTTGAGAAAGGAGAAGTTGAGAAGACTAGAGGAGGAACAAGTTTGTCGTTAAGGGAAAGCATTCCAAGGCAATCATTGGCATGCAAATCGAGGAGGAGAGGTACAACACTCACACATGCCATACGATATGGATTTCCAGCATACCGTACAACTTAGTATTGGCACAAAAATCGAGGAGAGGTACAGCTAGTTGTTACAGGCCGTACCGTACGGATTTTGACAGTCCGTACAGTCATTTTGCTGAACAGAAATCGAGGTTAATTTCTGTGTGAATTTTCTGGGTTGTTGGCATGGTTTTCAAGGTGGTCATATAGGAATTTATTGCCCATAATTTTGCTACAACACTTGGCACGAATTTTGAGGCATCCATACAACAAGAAAGAGGCACAAAATCGAGGAGCAGACCTGTACTTTTGTGCAGAAAATTCTGGCATGAATTTTGAGGAGTTCGACTCAGATTTAATGTGAAATCTTGGCATGGTTTTCGAGATAAGTTTGTCATTGAATTTTTGAAATTATTGACTGTTGTAAAAGGCATTTCCTCAGACCTTTGAAATAATAAAGATTCCCTCTCTCACTGGTTTTCCCCTTGTGGGTTTTTCTAGGGTCGATGTTAGACCAAAAATCTTCATGTAAATTTTCTGAATATTGTGTTGTTGATATGCTTTTATTTATGCATTAAAGATTGTTCATAATCCTCATGTTTCAGTTCTGAAAACTTGTTTATATGTTGAGTTTATTTGGCTGTCATAAAACTGGGTTTGGGCATTAAACATTGATTTAAAATCAGCGAGACTTGAAACTGGGTGGGGTCTGAAATTTTACAATTATTTTTCTCCAAGCTTTTATGAGAACCCAAAGTATAAAGGAAGTATATCATAATATAAGAATACACCATTATCAAAGAATAATACATACTCTCCACACAGGTTTACCGGGCAAGCAACCGATGTGATAGATCCCCGAGGAATGGATCCTTGTCTCCGTCCACACTATTCTACAGTGTCTAGTTTAAGATGGAGTTCGTGACCCATTTGACAAACGCTACGGTTGTGGGATCCGAAACGTCCTGAGAGTGGGAACATACAAAATATACCTCGCAAATGCAAGAATGCAGTGTCTGGTTTAAGATGGAGTTCATGAACGATTTGACAAACACTACAACCATGTAGAAAACCATGTTGGGATGTGAAACGCCTTGGGAGTGGGAACATACGAAAATTTATGAAAATTACCTCGCCAATGCAAGAAAAATGCCCCCACTATCATATTGGAGAAATGCAGAGTGACTATAAAGAATCAAATGCAGTAAAAGAATTCACTGGAACTTAAAAACCCCACATGCAGTAAATAATCGAAAATTGACACATCATTGTCATTGTAATGGAATTGCCTGGCCATTGGACTGGATGTAGTAAAAACCCTACCCATAGTTAAAAATCCAGGCACAGTAAGTATTGTTATTGGCATTAGCATATATATGTAAATTATCAGTATTATTATGCTAATCACACTAATGACCTCCAATAATGTCTAATATTTATGTTTTAACATGCAAGAAAGTTAACCCATAAAATCTTAGCCTTTAAGTTTTGGTGACCACTAAGAATATTCTAGGCATACTAAATCATGTCCATAAAAAGTATGTATGTGATTAAAAGATCATTAAATCTAACTCTTTTCAATATGTATACGCATTCGACATAAAAAGAAAACAAATTAATTTTTTATTAAATATCTACATCGTTTATATTGTTGAACAAAAGTGACTAGAGTGAATGAGTGGAGGCAAAAGGTATGAACCTACATTGGCTCTGTAAGACAGATATCCAATAGTGAAGGTATGAACCAACACTGGCTCTGTGAGATAGATTTCCAATAGTATAGTCGCTCATTGTGCTCCCTAGTGGGATAGAATTCGTCTTAATCATCTTATTTGCACTGTTAGTTCAACAACAGATGGAAATAGTGGCACCACAAAGGGCATCGACCTCAATGTGCCATGAGTAATGTTTTCAAGTTTGAGGTTGGGCATTGCCATGATGGCCTTTGTGTTTGATGCGGGTCGGTAAATTGTAGTGGTGTGAGAGGATACCTTTGCTTTGGGTCAAGAAAGAGTCGTTTTAATAACGGTAAATCGATAAAATCGATAAAGAATAGATGATCTCATTTGGCATGTCATTATAGAAATAGGAGCAGTTGTTCAAGTAGCCACACGTATTGAAGATAAAGAATAGATGATCTCATTTGGCATGTCATTATATAAATATGAGCGGTTATTCAAGTAGCCACATGTACTGAAATAGATTCAATGTTTTTTTGGCATTCATTCATATGAATTTCTAGTCCTTCGAATTCTATTTTTTCTTCGAATGTTGTTCATTTGTTTATTATTGTTAGGTTCTTTCAAGCCTCAAACTAGGACTATACTAGAAGGCTCTTTGTTTTCTCAAAGACAGTCCATGTTTTTAAAGGAAAAGGTTGTTCAACCATAAAAAATTAATGCGATCCCTATTTATTTTACAAGGAGAGGTTGTTTTGTTGCAGATTGGCTTTTGAAAAGTAGATGTACCTTGTGTTAGCACTAGAAGTCACCTCCAGATTGCGTTGGAGGTAAGCCCAGTACCCATCAAAGTTTTATGTCACAGGTTGGTTTTAAAGAGGTCAAATGGGCGCAGACTCAAGATGATATCGTTTTAACTCAGAAAACTGGACTGGTATGCACATGTAGGTGAGGTCTTGATTAACTTCAGTCAATAAGTTGGAGTAAGGGTGAATAGAAGGAAGATTTAGTGAGAAAGGTGTAGAAGTCCGCTATGAACATCTGAATTTCTAGTAGCCTAAGGAGGAAAAACTTAAACATAAGGTCCTCTTGGATTCAAATTTCAAGGAAGCTGGAAGAAATCATAACAGTACTATAATCAAACATTTGTCATAATACAGTTACAACAATCCATGTGAATCAATCAAACATGAACTCTCTCAGTATCAGAGGCAAATAAGATGGAGTAAGAAAGTTGACTTAGATTAACCAAGATGTCTCAAAAACAAATACATAACCAGAGAACCAGTTGTTCTCAATCAAAATATTACAATAGTAGGGAGCCTAGCTCAACCATTCGACCATAACAAAATATCAAAACTCTCTATAAATACCTAGCAATGCTTAAACCACCAGGAGTGTGATCAGACCCCCACATCCAAAGTTTCCAGTCAGCGTCTGCTCTGTTAGATTATGCAGGCCACCTCATGTCATATGCGAGCCAGGCGCAATTATGTGCTTTATAGGAAAATATGTCCACAAGGAAGCTTCGGATGGATAGTCCACCTTCACGGCCACTCTCTACATGTTTTCCATTTATGGGGTGAGATGAGGTCTCAACTGTCGCCCCCATCTTCAATAACTACCTTCATCGGGATCAGGATGAGGCCTGACACCCATGAATGTTCCAGGCGGTGCCGACGACTTCTTCGAGTCAATCCCGGCGCCTCGAGGCTCTGCAGATCTTCTTCCGTGACCAATATGAGTGTTGCAGGTGGCAGGCTGATAGCGTATGCGCTTTAGACAATTTTGTAGCTCCATAGCACTACAAAATGTCAGTGTGATTTGGAGAGAAAAATGCGCTAAGGCGAGGTGATGTGGAGCGGCAGTGGATTTTTAGCCTATGTTCTTTCATTTTTTCACCAATGGGTCCAAAACACACCCTTTGACTGGATTTTGAGGGTGCTTGAGTTGTTCAAACCTCAACGTTTTCATTCTTCCTATGGAAATCATGGGCATAATGCCACATGATTTACACCATAATTCTCCTGAGGGTAAATCTCAATCACTGCTTGATTCCTATGAAGTAGGTGGCAAATTCATGTGCTAACACCTTGGACTCAAATAAAGTGTTTCCCTTCTTGCTTGTTATTTTAGGAGAATGAAGGTGAATCAATACAATAGTTACATGTAGGTTCGGCTTTAATAAGGTGAATTAGATGCTGAAATTTAAGATTAAACTAGTTTTTATGATATGTTTCATGTACGGATCACGTGAATGAAAATGTTTTAACTTATGACTATCTTTTTTATTTTCACCAACAACATCTTTTCTCTAGTAGAAAACCTCAAACACTGCAGCAAAAAACCCCAAATGTTGTAAAAAAAACATTTGGCAAAATCTAGGGTAGTTGAAAAATCATGGTTGATTCTATAGATTCAATCACAATTACCGACAACGGTGGTAGTCCCTACTAAAATGTCGCTATGAGATCTAAGACACTATCAGTTGCTTCTCATAATTCTTATCTACTAAAATTATTGATCTTCCCTACTAACTAGTAGATCTTCTTCTTCTCTAGCGAACTATCAACAATATAATCTTAAAAAGATTGTAAATATTAACTATGCTCTAAATATAATAATAAAAACCAACCAATTATTAACCATTAAAATTTATAAATATTATAATGCTCTAAAAAGATTATAAATATAAAGTTGCTCTCAATATAAATATAAAAATTATAAAGGTACTTTGTAATTAATATAAATTACAAAGGTACTCTAAATATAATAACAAGTGGAATCAACAAAACAACTTAGTACCTACCTTTTATGAAAAGTTTGAAAAACATAAAACAAGATTAGTTTACAAATGAAGTAGATCTTCTTCTTTTCTAGTGAACTATCAACAATATAATCGTAAACGATTGTAAATATTAACTATGCTCTAAATATAATAATAAAAACCATCCAATTATTAACCATTAAAATTTATAAATATTATGATGCTCTAAAAATATTATAAATGTAAAGTTACATTGAATATAAATATCAAATCTACGTCTTGAAGGGAGTTAGGCATCGCCAATTGGCATTTCATATCTTTGGGTTCTCTCAACTCACCACGGGAGTAGTTGTTTTACGCATTTTAAGGAATCACACAGGTGGGATTTCCCGTGTGATTCACGCATATGTTGTTCAGATAGGCTGTGCGACCCTTCAAAAGTTTCAACAATGAGGTGGGAGAAAGAGGAAGTATTGGAACTTATCCCCTTATAAAACCTGAGCAATGGTCCCTTCTCTCGCTGTCTTCTTGGTTGGTGAAAAGTCAGTAGGAAGGTCCTAACGTTCAAAGTAAGCAACTTACACTGCTGGATATAGGTCTGGATCAACGACTCGCTTTGGATCCTGATCACAAAGGTTTGAATCTTAAGCTCGATCTGTAACATCATAATCTGGATCAGAACCAATTGTTGAACCATATAATTCTTTTAGATACCCTTTAGGGAGGTCACCTAATTCATGTGTTGGAGGGAGGATGAGAAGCCCAAAATGAGATACTAACCAAGGATTTTGGTGGTCATTTCTTCCCACCATTTTCTTATTTGGAATAGGATTGCGGGAGTCATATATTCCCACCATCGAGGATATAAAAATTATAAAGGTACTCTGAATATAATAACAAGTGGAATCAATAGCACAACTACTTAGTACTTGCCGCTTATGAAAAGTTTGAAAAAAATAAAACAAGATTAGTTTACAAATGAATTACAACATACAATAAAAGCTATTTGCTCTAAAAATAAAAACAATTATTTTTAAAAAAGAACACATTTGCAAGGAAATGATGCATAACTCAAGATCATAGTGATTTGAGACCTCGATTAATTAATATTGTTATTGTTTGAGTAGGCTTAATAGTGGCTCGATAGGCGCCCAAAGGGGTTGGATCCAATGGTAGAAAGCAACGAGTTTTTCAACATTGGGCAAGGTTTAATTCTCGTGAGGGCTTTACCTGGAGCCATGGGGGCACCTTGAGGTAGTGGTTGAACGTATGGTTGCACCCAGAGATACTATATTAAATAGTATCATGACCCGTGCACACATAAGTGGATCAAATCCCACCCCCATGTCCTTCAAATTTAAGCCAAAAGGAGTTGGATCCAATGGTGGAAAGCGAGGGGTTTTTCAGCATTGGGCAAGGTTCAATTCCCATGAGGGTTTTACTTAGATCCATGGGGGCACCTTGAGGTAGTGGTCGAAGGTGTGGTTGCACCAAAGATACTATTTTAAATGGTATTGTGACCCGTGCACACATAAGTGGATCAAAGCCCACCCCCATGTCCTTCAAATTTTTAAGTGCCCGAGGTGTAGGTGATTCGGATTTTATGAGCAGAACGAAATGAATACAGATTATTAACAGGTGCTTAACACAAAATAACAAAGATACAGTAAAACTGGTTTTCTATTCAATAACGAAATAGCTGAAACTGTAAAATGCAACAGAAACAAGCTTGCTGGAATGGTGGCGGCTTATCTCTGAGAAGAGATGTGACGGCAGCGCGCATTCGCAAGAAGAAGGTTACAATGAGGCTCTGAAGGCCTTTTTACAATAATCAAGAATTCCAAAAACCCTAGACATCCAAAAACCTAACCCTATGAGATGAAGCACCAAAAGTCATGTGGGCCCCGTTTGGGTAAGTTAGTACATCAACTTCTCGGGGTCGTAACTTTTGCATACGATCTTCGTTTTAGGCGTGTGATAGCTCGTTAGAAAAGTATCTTCGAGGAGATTCATTTTGGGGGCTCAATAAATTCCTTTGGCTATCATTAAAGAGCTCGATACCGAAAAACCTTCATTTAGGCCCTCAAAATGGCCCCGGAAGTTAAAACTACTAAAAATAGTAAATTGCCAAAATTGTCAGAAAACTGTTTTGAGCTAGTTGGAAAAGGTGGGTGG
>JZKD02S2320257.1:22092-33479 GCA_000966675.3 Picea glauca
ATTTATGAACAGAAAAATACCCTTCTAGTAGATTCAACCACTTGTCTACAACATCTGCGTCTATCTAACCTTCAAATATAGGAATATCAAAGTTTATTTGTACCTTGAAGGGGGCCGCACCGTCGTTCGAAGAAGATGCGTCGCCTGTTGGTAGTCGCCGAAGGATTTGCGCGAAACTATCCATCATATCGTTCCTCTATTGCATGAGGGTTTCCTCAATCAACAGTTTGAAAGGATCTCCTGTCCCGTCATCTTTCTTTTCTCCTGCCATGGGAGGTCGCTTGGGCGTGCGAGAGATTTTGTCCTCAAGAGAAACAAGCTCGAGACCCAACTCTTTGTACTCCGACCTCGTTGGGGACATGCATTAAGATGCCAAGGAGTAGTCTAATTTGATACCACTAATTCGGATTTTATGAGCAAAACGAAATGAATACATATTATTAACAAGTGCTTAACACAAAATAACAAAGATACAGTAAAACTGGTTTTCTATTCAATAACGAAATAAGCTGAAACTGTAAAATGCAGCGGAAACAAGTTTCCTGGAATGGTGGCGGCTTATCTTTGAGAAGAGATGTGACGGAAGCACACATTCGCAAGAAGAAGGTTACAATGAGGCTCTGAAGGCCTTTTTACAATAAGAAATAATTCCAAAAACCCTAGACATCCAAAAACCTAACCCTAGGAGATGAAGCGCCAAAAGTCATGTGGGCCATGTTTGGGTAAGTTAGTACATCAACTTCCCAGGGTCGTAACTTTTGCATACGATCTCCGTTTTAGGCGTGTGATAGCCCGTTGGAAAGGTATCGTCAAGGAGATTCATTTTGGGGGATCAATAAATTCCTTTGGCTAAAATTAAGGAGTTTGATATCGAAAAACCTTCATTTAGGCCCTCAAAATGGCCTCGGAAGTTAAAAACTGCTAAAAATAGTAAATTGCCAAAATTGTCAGAAAATTGTTTTGAGCCAGTTGGAAAAGGTGGGTGGCCAATGATATCCATCTGGATCAGCAGGAAAATCAGTGACAAAGTATGCTGCGTGATGTTAAGTCACTGGTTCGAAACCTGCAGGGACAAAAAATCCAGCCATGTTAAGGGTTGGTGTGGCTCAAGTTGGGTGCGATCCCCAGGTGATTTTGATGGCTTATATGCCCCTGAGTCGAGGTTTCTCAAGCCACATGCTAGTTCTGCAGGTCATGGACAAACTAGCAAACAAAAAAAAATAGTGACTCGATAGACTTAATTCCAACTTCTCCCAATTAAATCTAAAGAAAATTGAAGTAAGTCGACTAGAGTTACTTACCACAATTTATAATAAATAGAAGTTGAAGGAACATTACTAGGGACTTTACAATCCAAGTAATGCAATGAAAGTGACTATATATTGTGAAAATGAGAAACCATGAAGTTCTCAAGGCAAATTGTGTGTTAGGTAGGCCACACCAAAGATTATGACGACTTACCTCTAAATGCAGGCATGATTCCCTTAAGAACATAAATTGAAACTCTTGTTTTCTAGACTATTATGAATGTACATGACAAATAACTACACTTATTGTTTTTAATGACTATTCTTTTTTACGTTATATTATTAAGCACGAATGAGAATTTTGTACTATAATTTATGGAAATTTTAGTCTTAAGACTCTAGAATACTTACCGAGGTTGTGGATGCTTCTTATCCTTTTTCTCTAAAATTTCTTGTATGCACACATTTTGATTATCTTAAAAGTGGTCATGAAAACCTCATGTGCCTTATTCACATTTGAGTTGGAAGTCTATGAGAACATGCATATATACAATATGAGATTATGAAAGTCAATAGGGTTCAACTCAGGTGGTTGGGAGCCCCATGGGATAGCACAATTGGTGAGACATGCACACACTCTCTCGGTATGGGGAGAGGTCACGAGTTCAAGCCTTGTGTCCATGGGGTTGCGGTTTAGCACCCTTACCATCCAAAAACGTGGGGAAGTATTGGTGAGTTTCCCGCACCTATTTTCCTGGTGAAAAATAAAATAACGTTTTCTCTGTGTGAAGGTTGTAACAGTCAATGTGACCTGATCAACCTCGATGACATGTGGGACAAACTTGGCTCTACCAAGCACAACACTCCTGAGCCACCTCTCTCCCATCTAGATTAGCAACCTCCACACCTTGTGGGATTTGAGGACAATGGCTCTTCCAGACCAACCACCTTTCACGTAGTCCTCCCTTTGTTTTTTGCCCGACGCAGTCATCCATCTAGCTCATTCTTCTCCTTAGCTCCTTTCTCTCCTTTGGACTGACTGCTCTGACCATCTACTTACACCATTAACTATTTCACCTTGCCATACACTGTAACACAACCGACGAGGAACTATTTTTCCTCGAGATTCACATTGATGGAGAGGGATGTTAACACACTAATGGGTGTAGTTGACGAGGCTCTCTAAAATAGTGTGAGATTGTTCACCTCGACGGATGAGCTTTCCTAACATGTGCTTACCTACTCCCATCAACATGGGACCTCACATCAACATTGCTCCTCCACCTATCTCCCAACTCCCTCACTGGCCCCACCCTCCTACCCTCTTCACCTCCCGAAACCTTCTCAGACTGAACACTTCACTTACACATCCTCCGCAGTTTTCCCACCCTGCCTGTCACCCTTATCGACTCTTGCACAGACATCCTCAGAAGACATCTACCCTCCTATACTCCCTGGCCCTTTATCAACTGACCCACCTGTTACTTCCATCCATCGTGGGGAAAAAACTACCTCGGCTCAGTTGAGACCTGTAGGTTTGCTCGGGCACAAACACTCGACTGGTGCCACTTCTAGCAGGAACAAAAAATCTCAACTTAGACCTTGGTGTTCAAAGAAAACAAAGGGGACAATGGTCCTTGGAAATGATATTGGTCTAGAAGACTCGGTCTCCTTAAACCTCTGTGCTCTAGTGGGCAGAATCGCTTACAAACATCTTTGTCAATCTGACCTAGCAGAGTGGGTGCAAACAACCTGGTGGTCATTGCTAGGCTATGTTCCGGAAATATCCCACTTGACACGAGGTTGGCTCTGTTTTCGATTTAAAACACCGGAGGACTCCACATCCATACTGGAGCGGCTCTGGACCTTGGATGGTGGTAGTCTTATGCTAAAACAATGGTGGATAATCTTTGACCCTTCACATGACTACTTTCATCTGAGGCACTTCTGGGTTCTCCTCCCTGGGCTACCGTTACACCTCTGGAACACGAAATCTCTCGAGGCCATTGGTAACACACTTGGTCGCTTCATCTGTGTACACCCACTGTCACTCACGGGCTCGGAAAAAAAGGTGGCAAGAGTCATGGTGAAGATAGATATACACGATGGACTATTAGAAAACATCAACATTGACTTAAGAGGTCAACTCTTTCGACAGAGCCTAGACTATCTTGGCATCCCCTTCAGGTGTACACTCTGCAGACAAATGGGCCACCTCAGAAATGTTTGCTCGGGTCACATGGACGAGGAACAGTCTAAGGAAACAATGCTCGACCTCTCCACTCAACTGGACTCCCTAAAAGTAAACACTCAACCTTCCTTTCCATATCTTCCAGAATTTGGAGAACCAACCACCTCGGACTCGGTCACCGATAAGCTCAAGTCCATTTGCTCTACACTTTTCTTCTCACTTACATCATAGGAAAAATACCTATTGGACATTGCCTCAACTTGGGTATTGGGTGCTACCTCTCCTTGGGCCGATACCACTCAGACTGAACCTCTTTCGGGTGCTCCCTCCACACATACCTCCACCTTCTTGCATGACGGGAATTCGACCCACTCGGTGACCACTTCTCCCTTCACTCCTACTACACACTTCACTTAGCCGAACCCATCTCCATCTGCTCAAACCAC
This sequence comes from Picea glauca, assembly GCA_000966675.3. Taxonomy (NCBI): domain Eukaryota; kingdom Viridiplantae; phylum Streptophyta; class Pinopsida; order Pinales; family Pinaceae; genus Picea; species Picea glauca. The sequence continues at coordinate 25,977 of JZKD02S2320257.1, forward strand.
ACCTAAACTCACATACTTGATCATCGGGGAACAACCCTTTTCCATGCAATCTACTGCTCCTCTGACTACTGCCCAACCTTGAGCTTCCACCTCACGGGATTCTCCCCCTGTCATATATTCCTCTTCACACTTGGAGACAATGAGCCTCGACACTACACCTCTTGAACAAGAGATGAATCACTTTCTGTTGGGCACCAGTGAAACATAGCTAGGATATAATACACTTGGTGATGTGTTGGATTCGCTCCTTTCATCCTATAAAGAAGTTCTCACTCCATCCCCCTTACCCACTTATCCGGGGAAGTCGGTCCCAAGCCACCTTTCAAGGAAGGGATCTTGGGACACAGGGTAAATCCAGGATTGGACCAGGGAAAAGTACACACCTGGTCAAGAGGGATTGTCTATGAACACTCCCTAATCAAAACAAGAAGTGATCGTCGCAAAGAGGGGCCTTTGTTAACTATTTCCACAGATTCTATATCACAACACACTGATATTGGGGAGCTTAGAAGCATGAAATCCCTAGCGAGAGCCAAGTAATGATCTTTCTCTCCCTCAATATCAGAGGGGTGGGGGGGGCCCTTAAATCCTCTACCTTTAGAAGAATACTCTCTCGGACATCCCCAGACATTATCTTCCTTTAGGAAACCTTGGTTGATGGACAGAAAGCCAGATTATTTATGAACAAGTTTCAACTAGACTGGCACACTTGTTCTGTAAACTCGCTGGGTACTTATGGGGGTTTAACTGCCTCTTGGGACCCTACAAAATTTAACTTAAATCCCCTTCTGAGATGTGGCAACATCCTACTAACTGGATCCTGCCGATGGAACAACCATCAGATCAATTTTCTCAATACCTATGGTCCTTGCTTAAACAAGAAAACTTTATGGGATAAAGTGGAGTCTTGTGGCCTACTCGACTTCACAAATTTAATCATTGCAGGTGACTTGAATTTTACTATAAGCTCGGGCGAAGTTTGAGGATCCTCCTCCACTCAGGACCCCTTCGTCGTTTATTTTAACTCACTTTTCCTAGCGCACAGTATGGTTGAATTCCCACCGGATGTCTTGGCACCGACTTGGCACAATGGAAGAGCAGGAATGGAGTCCATCACAAAGCGACTCGATCACTTCATTATTTCTGAAAGTCTTGTTACTGCTGATGGTAGGATCATATCCTGGGTAGACTCACCTTATCTGTTAGACCACACCCCGATCCTGCTGCAATTCGGCTCACCTGCTATGCAGATTTCCTATCCTTTCAAATTGAACTCCAGTTGGCTTTTCGAGGATGAATTCATTGCTATTGTAAATACCATTTGGAAAGACCCCATTTTCCAGAGAGAAACACGCATACAACAACACTTCGTTTGGAAATTGCAGCTATTAAAATCCCACATAAAAAGATGGGCCACCCTCCACATAAGACACATGCTACATAGATTACAAGTGTTGGAGTTAAACCTCAAAGATCTACATCAAGTCGATTTACAGGATGGGCATGCTGGGGACAGGTATCAACAAAGAAAACTATTTGAATTTGAGAGGAACAAGATATTGCTTGCAGATGAAGCTCTTTGGAGGTAATGAAGTAGAGTAAATTGGATAAAGTATGGAGACCTCAACAACAAAATTTTCCACCGATTTGCAAGCTCATCTAGAAACAAAAAACATATTTGGGATATCATTGATGATGCAGGTACAAAAAAAAGTGGACAACAAGCAATCAAGGAAGCAACAACCATCTTTTTTAAATCCTTCTACGAGGCAAAGCCGCAAGCTAATCTTCAAGACCATGTTACTATGGCTTGAATCTTCCCTCGCTCAGTCATAGTAGAGGACTCCATGACCATGGACAATCCCTATACATTACAGGAGGTTTTGGCAACATGCAAATCCTTCTCAAAGGACAAAAGCTCGGGCCTTGACGGCTGGACCGTAGAGTTCTACTTGCATTTCTTCGATTTGGTGGGGACTAAACTTCTGGAGCTAGTGGAAGACTCCAGATTGCATGGTAAGGTTTCTGGGGCACTAAACTCAACATTCTTGACTCTTATCCCGAAAGAAAATCTCCCGATTACTTTTAGTGACTATAGACCGATTGCACTCTGCAATCTTTGCTACAAGCTTATTTAAAAAATCATCGCCAATAGAATCAAACCCATCCTCTCGCGATCACTGTCAGGTGAACAATTAGGTTTTTTAAGGGGCCGACAAATCCTTGATGTTATTGGCACCACACAAGGATGCTTGCACAACATCAACCACAAAAACTCTTGTGCTCTCATCCTCAAGCTATATCTTAAAAAAGCATTTGACTGCATAAACTGGGACTTTATCAAACTAATTTTAATCCAGACAGGATACAACCAAACCACTTTAAATTGGATTATGAGCTGCGTCACAAGTGCAAAATTTAATGTACTGGTAAACGACGAACCATCCTCCTTCTTCCACAACGGTAGAGGACTGTGACAGGGTTGCCCACTTTCACCGCTCTTATTCATCATGGTCATGGAAGGTTTAATCCTCCTCCTAAAAAAAATCCACACATAAGGTAGGATTACAGGGATCAAGGTCTCAAGGTTAGTAAAAATCCTGCACCTCCTCTTTGTCGACAACGTTCTCATAATGACTAATGATAGTCAACATGAATGGAGGGAAATCTATGGACTCTTGAAGATATTTTGCTGTGCAACGGGGCTACAAATCAACTGGTCCAAATCGACATTCCATTACGCCAATATACAAGATCAAACCTTGGAACAACTGAAGGAAATATTTCCTTATACCTTCGTCCACCTTTCACAAGGCTTCAAATACCTTGGACATTACATTAAAGTAGAACATTATAAGGCTTCAGATTAGGACTGGATCGTTTCTAAGGTGGAAAAAAAAGTAGGACACTGGCGCAACAGATGGCTCTCCTTAGGAGGCCACTACACTCTCATCAAAAATGCCCTAGAAGTCCAGGCGGTATATTGGATGACACTTGTATCTATACCTACATCGGTTCTGGAAGAGCTGAGAAAACTTACATACAACTTCCTCTGGTCGGGCAACAAGGACCACCACAAGCTACACCTCTGCAACTGGGAAACACTGGAAAAACCAAAAATCAAGGGTGGATGGGGGATTATAAATATATTCCAATTCAACAAAGATTTGGCCGCCAACTCCCTCTGGTGTGTATTGAATACAAATGGCATTTAGAGCTCTGTCATAAAGGACAAATATTTTCCTTACACCTGTGTTGCTACATGGCTTCGAACTGAAACCCCTCCCACAAGGGTAGTGTCTCAAATCCAGAGGAACTTAGCGAAATTGACACACTGGATCACTAATTGGCTCTGTTGGAAGCTGGGCTCTAGCCATTCTATCATAATTGGCAGGGACTGCATAATTGGACTTGGTCAAGCCTCTTATCTGTCACTGCATTTAATTTCTCTATTAAACTAAAAAAACACTAGTTATTTATTCCAAGCCAGGTTTTATATTGAACTCGGGACCCCGACTGTTGGCTGGAAATCCAGTCATGATTTGGAACTACCAATAACTTTGGCTATGGAGTGGGATAATTATTGCTTGGAGCTCACTTGCGCGGGCATATTTCTTCACGATGTGGAGGATCAATTCTTGTGGGTTGGAGGAGACAGTTCGGGTCACATCTCCGTAAAAAAATTGTATTATGCCATCACAAACACATTATGGAAAAACAACATTTTTGGATGGTGAAAGCACCTCTGGAACTAGAAAATATCACAAAAGATAAAGCTCTTCACCTGGTTAACTATTGAAAACAAAATCCCCACCTGGGATAACCTCCAAAGAAAACGATGGGATGGCCCCAACATCTATCAACTTTGCTACAGGGATGAAGAAACAATTCAACACCTCTTTACACAGTGCCACTTCACTCACCATGTTTGGGACATGATTGCTCTGGACCAACACATAAGCATTGTCTGGAATGGGACATCCATTTTTTCTTGCTTTGACCATTAGATATCCAGTGAGTGCAACTACAAACTACTTCCTCCACTGATCAATTGGTTTATCTAGCTAGCCAGAAACAATAAAATTTTCGACAATAAGCCACCTTGTTAGCACTGTTGCTTATAAATCACTTGGCTTGTACCAAAACTAGAAAGACATACACCTAATCATTTTGGTAAAAAAGACTATAGTTAGTCCACTTATCTTAGAGGATACACCTACGGGGTGGTTCGATGGTGCAACACAACACAATGGAACTTTGAGTGGCGTAGGTGGACTGATCAGAATTAATAAAGATTCTATTTACATATGGACTTTATGTTGTGGCCCGGGCACCAACACAAGGGTAGAGCTATTGGGTGCCTAGGTTACTCTTTACTTGCCCTCCAGACTAAACATTGAACACCTCCAATTGATTGGGGAATCTAGAGTAATCATTGATTGGTTGAATCACAAGGGTAAGCTACAAACTATCACACTCTTGTCCTGGAAGGACAAAATCAGATTACTTCAATGCCACTTCAAGAAGCTCATCTTCACTCATACCTTCCAAGAGCACAATGAGGAAGTGGACCTGCTATCCAAGGCAACATTACATAAGAAAGCACACTTGATCACATACAACCAATGACTGGATGGTCATGAGGGCCCCACACATACTATCAAATTTTTTTAGGACTGGATGCTCCAGTTTTTGTCGACAGATTCAATATATTATCCAATTTTCTGGACCATTTGTAACAACAACTCTTGGTATTTTCTACCTTTGTTTTCTTTTATTTTGACTTGTAGTAATTTGCAATATCTTTCTCCTAGCTCTGCCCTTTCTCCTTCTAATTGGATGGAAGGCCAATTGTAGGCGAAATACATTCTCGCTAGTTGTTTCAATTCGTTGATGTAACCTGTTGTGAGAACACATTATATTATAAATATAATTGAGTAATTTTTCCTGCTGGAAAAAACTCATGTGGTTGGGAGGAATGATTGTTATCCTCCCCACCCAAATCCGCAAGTAACATGTTGAGTTCTTGTTAAGTGCCCTGAAGATTCTAGGGAGTTTAAATATTTTCATATTTATATATCATATATATATATATATTTTTATATATTTAGAATTAAAAAAGACTTTTGACTTTAACATTTTGAATTAGTGTATTCCTCATATATTAAAACTTCTATACATTTTAGAAAAAAAAAAACATTTGCTTCAACATTCCAAAATGGTTCTATACATTTTAGAAAATAAAAAAACACATTTGCTTCAACATTGCAAATTATTTCTTATGTACCCTATTGTTGCTATACACCTCAACAAATTGTAAGCATTAGACAGAGTGTCATAAATGCCTACCCTCGAATTTCGATATAAAAAAGATTATTTATTATGTAGTGTATCGTTCCTAGACACCTCAACAAACAAAGAACATTCGACATATGGTCATAAATAATGCCTACCCTAGAATTCTAATGTAACAAGTTTTCATGACAAAAACTTCTACAGGAAGACGAAGGTTTGCCAACATCAAAAGTCACTCAAACATACTATTAGACTGGGAAGGATGACAAACTAAATCATCTAATCTTGTAAATGGGCAATTTTCGTAAACTTTAATTCATTTCAAGAATACTCTTTAATTCTATGTTAAAATTGATGAAATTATTAAGTAGATTATTGTTATTGGTAAATAATCAATATACATTTTAAGGTAAAATACTAAACGATGTATATCATTAAATTTAGAAATAATATTATTAAATCTAATAATGGTTACTCACAAATACTAAGTAAATATAACAAGGGTAATAATTGCAAAACATCTAGTCCACGCCTTAAAATTATACTTTATAGTTTTATTAAATCTATAAAGGAAATAACCATTTTGCTATCATTTGTTCAAACTATAACGTGTAAGAGTCCAAATCACGATGTTTATTTATAATTTCCAATACATTGCACAATTAAAAATGACATAATATCACTTGTAATCTCCCACATTGCTAAATTAAAAATGACACAGTCCCTTAGCTAAAGACTAGAGCACAAATGATAGCATAAACATTCCACAATTAGAAATGCCATCACATTCTTTGCAATCCCCCCTCAATTAAAATTAGATTCATTAAGTCTATTATTCTATCATATTGTCATAGGGAACCCCAATTTTCAATTATTAAAATGAAAAGTTGATAATTTTTTAGAGAAATTGACATAGTATATAAAAGTAAAACTTATATTTCTACTCTTATCTAAAAGTAATATCCAACAATCAATGTACTTTTATGTTGAGCCTTTCCACACCATAAAAACTATGAAAAACTATGAATATAGAAAATTATAAGTAAACAAAGCTACAAGGTAACATAAATAAAAGCATAACTATTATTTGGTTTGGTTTGAAATGTGTACATTCATAACTAACCATAGCCATACAAGTAGGTTTTGCTATTTTGATATAAACCTATAAAAGTTTGTGACTCTTTTTCTAATTGAAGTCATTTTGTTTTCTTCATTTTGTTATCGAAACAAGTTGGGGCCACAAAATAGTTGTACCTACAACAAACAATGGGGCCACAAAATAGTTGTACCTACAACAAACAATGATTGACAACACTTTTGCCTTTGACTTCCTCTTTTGAAATCCAAACCAAATTTTAGATTATAATCAATAACCAATTAACTATATTTATTAAATTTTTTATTACACGACCATTAAGTATCATCAATATAAATGTGGCTAGTCCCTTTCTATAATGAGGGGACTAAGTGAAATTTTAGAACATATATCATATGTCAAGCATAGTTACATTCTCTAGTTATTTTAGAATGAAATTCTTTGTTGATATTTTTTGCATTTTTATTTTTATTAATAAAATTTATTAACAATTTATAGTCATATAGTCATTTTTGTTTAAGTTGAATAATACATAACAAAATATATAACTATGAAAATATAAAAACAATTATACATGATATTTTCATTCAATGAAAAAATCTTAATAACTATGCATGATCTTTTCACTCAATGAAAAAATCTTAATAACTATGCATGATCTTTTCACTCAATGAAAAAATCTTAATAACTATGCATGATCTTTTCACTCATGCTCCTTCCTAGACTTTATGGTCCCTTACGTTGATTCTTAACAAAGTGCCCAATTTACACATAAGTATTATAAGCTATAAATTTTTTTTTTTTTTTGAAAAAATCTTAATAACTATGAATGATCTTTTCACTCATGCTCCTTCCTAGACTTTATGGTCCCTTACGTTGATTCTTAACAAAGTGTCCAATTTACACATAAGTATTATAAGCTATATAAAAAATTTTTTTTTCCAAAATTCAATGACTATTTCAAATGAATGTTTCCTGGACTTTATGGTCCCTTACGTTTTTTCCAAGTGAAAATTACTCCCATTTATAAAATGTATAAATGTATTTACAAAATGCAAGCTGCCATCAATCGAGAGCCCGGAAAAGTCCACCAACCGGGGAGTGACCAGATC
>JZKD02S2320257.1:61876-88013 GCA_000966675.3 Picea glauca
ATCAATGGAGAGCTTCTTGTGAGAATATCTTTTGGAGTATTGATGGAGAGCTTCTTGAGCATTTTTGGTGTGGAACACTTGAGCATATTGAATATCTATAGGTGACTGAGGTAACTAAGGATATATAAGCCGAATTTCAGAAGGAAGGTGAAGAAAAGAGGGTCGGAATTGAAGGGAGGATAAATTCTTTTGATGATGCTTTCTAAGGTATGTTATTTACAGGTCATGTCACCATTTTCGCTATAACTTTTTTTCTATAATGATTCAGACCGTGAAATTGATATGACATTGAGAAAAAATACCCAATTATCTCTGGTAAAAAATTCAGCTTATGGGTCGTTTTATTTTGGGAGTTACACTCCATGGAAAATAGGGTTTGTGGTTAGTCCCGAAACTAGTCAAAAACATGTGTTTCGGGTAAAAACATCATAACTTCTTCATAACAGATCCAAATTCATTGAGAAAAAATGTGTTGGTTAGGGTACAATATGTAGTATGTTGTGTAATAGTTTCATATCAATTCAATAAACATTTTGTGTGGGCCACGCTCTACAAGGTCACTCTCTAGAATAAGCCAAAATTCAACAAGGTATGCCATTTTTGCTATAACGCCTTTTCTGAGAGGTTCCAAGTAGTGCCACCTGAAGGAATTTCATAAAACACATTGAAGAACATTGTGTATCAGTTTCAGATCTTTATTCATTACATGTACAAAGTTATTATTATTTCAAGTTGGGGTTGTTGACTAATCCAAAACTAGTCATGGTTGAGACACGCAGTTGATGAGTTGGCACATACATGAGTTGTATAGTTGATTATGTCGGTACATATTGATGAGTATTTGACACATGATTGGTATATACTTGGTACATGGTTGGATGCACTTGTTTATGGTACAGGTTGATTACAGGTTGTTTGGCACATGTTGGTGCATGGTTGATGCACTTGTTTATGTTGACATATTGATATCTGTTGAGGATTGTTGCCTCATCTCAGTTGGTGCTGAGAATATAAGATGAGTCTTGCATATAGAGCTGGTTCTCTTGTAGAGTTGTATTCTATTCAGTTGTTGCTGAAAAACCCCGGGATTGAAATCCATAATAAAAAGAAAAATTGTACATACATCTTGTGTTCTTTGTGTTCCTTGTGGAGATGATTTGTTGATATATGTTGCTGATATGTATTCACATATAACTTATTATAAATGACATCAATAAGTAATGAGAAAATGTTGAATGTTGAATGTTGAGTAAGGAGTTTTTGTGTAAGAGGGAAGTTTTGGGAAAAAGATCCCCACACTCATTCACCCCCTCCCCCTCTAAGTGTGGTAGGTGTGTCCAACACTACAAATAACACCTAGAGTTCTGTGATGTACAAATTGACAAGCGGACTTGCCGGCTATTTGAATTTTTAGGGCCTCGTGTTAATATGATAGCACAATTTGACTTCAACCAATTTATATTCGTTTATTACAATATGAAACGGGGAAGCGGTCTGTCGGGCTGGTGATATAAAAGTAAGTGAAATCCAAAGACATGAATCCGCCAACTTCCGCAGCTAGAAATTTTTCAAAAAACGAGTAATACATACTAAGTATGTACTTTTATAAGTATGAACATGATATTTTTATAGAGCATGTATGGATCCCGCATTCCATACTTGGCCACTTTTTGGATCGCGGGTTCTTGGTCTGGTGGGCTCAAAATTGGGCCTCTATTTCTATGTATCCTACAAAGAGCACTCAGAGTTCTGTGATATACAAATTGATAGGCGGACTTGCAGACTGGCTGGCTCAACATTTCACTTCTATTGTTCCGTGTCTTCCAAACAACACTCAGAGGAAACGAGTAATACATACTAAATATGTACTTTTATAAACTATGGACATGAGATTTTATAGAGCATGTACGAATTCCTCATTCCATACTTCACCACTTTTTGGATTGCGGGTTCTTGGGCTGGCGGGCTCAAAATTGGGCCTCTATTGTTCCATGCCCTACAAACAACACCCAAAGTTCCGTGATATACAAATTGACAAGTGGATTTGCAGTCTGGCTGGCTCAACATTGCATTTCTATTGTTTCGTGTCGTCTAAGAAGCAGTCGAACTTCCGCGATATAGAAATTGACAGACGGACTCCAGGACTGGTGGGCTCAAGATTTCCATTGTTTACGGATGGTCATCCCTATCAACTATCTAACATTATCAAAAACATGATTTTCAAATACTAAATTATTAATATTAAATATTGATATTGTACAATTCAATTACATAAATTATCAATATTAAACCCGCTTATCTGGTAACTTGCCTATTCAGAAAACCGTGAGTCAAAAAGTTTGTACAATATGAAACGGGGAAGCAGTCAGTCGGGCTAGTGATATAAAAGCAAGTGAAATCTGAAGTTGTGAATCTGCCAACTTTCGTACCTAGAAATTTTCTGAGAAATGAGTAATACATACTAAATATGTACTTCTATAAAGTATGGACATGAGATTTTATAGAGCATGTACGGATCCCACATTCCATACTTAGCTGCTTTTTGGATCACGGGTTCTCGTGCTGGCGGGCTCAAAATTGGACCTCTATTGTTCCGTACCCTTCAAATAGCACCCAAAATTCCGCGATATACAAATTGACAAGTGGACCTGCGGGCTGGCTGGCTCAACATTGCACTTCTATTGTTCTGTGTCCTCCAAACAACAATCGGAGTTCCACGATATACAAATTGAAAGGTCAATTATTAATATTAAATATTGATATTGTACAATTTAATTACATTAAATTATCAAAGGATGTTAAATCAATTATTTAAAAAAAAATGAAGGAAACAAAACAAAGTTTTTTAAAATTCTATCACCGCAAGCATAACAATGACCAATTTGAATTTTAAGGGCCTCTTTTTGATATGATAACACAATTGGACTTCGCACAATATATATTCGTTAACTTCAAATTATTCCAGGAGATTAATTTTACCATGTTCATCGATCAAGGAAAAATGCTAAAACAAGCCACAGACTACATTTGCGTCACAACGCCATGCAAATTATCATGCGGATTTGTGGGCTAGTTGGCTAAAAAATTGCAATTCTATTGTTCTGTGTCCTCCAAACAACACTCAGAGTTCCACGATATACAAATTGATAGACGAAGCATACAACAAAGAACCAACTAAACTCCAAACATGCTGCAAGCAAGTTCCCACAAGGTTCCATAGAGTAGGACAGATCGACCTTTGCATCAAACAATTTGATATACAAAGAAAAGACGTTGTGACATTCGTTTTCTGTTACATCTGGTATATGTTCCTAGTAGAAAATAACTGGGGCCATGGGATATATGGGGTTTGTTGCCATGCTTCCCATTCTTCGATCGAACAATCTTATGTGCATGCAATCTCAAGTACTCGAGTCCAATGAACATTCATCTGGATGTTGAAGAAATATTACAGAGACACATGAGATATTTTCGTTTCCTGCCAAAGTTTGATATGTATTTTTTTTTCCTTCTTCAGCCGATATGCAAAATTGCATTGTCCTCATTTAAGGTAAATTTGTTGTGTATCCGTAAGTCACGTAGCATGTAGACACTGCTTGTCTTTTTCTGTAGATATGTTTCATACGACAATTCTACCAACCTAGGAAGCACATTTTGTAACAGAGGCTGCCTAACTGTATAATGCACGGTTGTGTTTCCCACGGTTCGGATGACAACATTGAGGCAGTGTCCATATATATATGGACTTTTTTCACTGCATCACAGACAATCAATTATATCATCACTTATCAAAGTGAAGGCAGAAGCAAGAGAGTTGCATTTCGCACATACAGGTTCAAAGGGGGTCGAGTACGCATTCGCTGCAACCAAAACACCTTCAACCTAGGAACGCGAGCATAGGAATTAATACATTGAACAATATAATACACAACTGCACCCCCTCCCCCCTTTAAAATAAATAAATAAATAAAACAAGCCACAAAAATTTGGTGAAGGCTATTTGTATAAGCAAAGTGAGGATGATTTTGTGGATGTATATGCACAACAGTTGTAGAGCTAGCTAGTTTCTTCAGATCCTGTACTATATCTCCTCGCAACTCTGTTACAAACATTGTCTGGGTTGTGCGAAAGATCCTTTCTCTAACATCCCTTTTCTTTGTTATATTTTTGAAGAGCATAAGTGGAAACTACCCTTTATGCAATTGTTGTTCCATCGACGAAAACAAATTTGAATAGGTATCGAACAATTTCAGCTGCAACATGGAACAATGCAATATTTGTGTAACTTACTCGAGATACATGCACATGCGAAAGTAAAGGACAAAAATAGATATGGAAAGCGGCACCATTTCCTTGTCGCTACCCGACTGTCCATCCTTTATATGAAGAATGTGTTGCGAGCCAAGTTTTCTCGCCAGTGTGACAGCTGCGCCAATGGTTCCAATTGGGTAAATATCACTACTCTGTGCAAGTTGGCTGATAGTTGTGTTCGGGATGAAATGATATTCTGAACAAACAACGATAATTTTTTCCACAATACTTGTTTCGTTGAGCGAAATAATCCGATCACAATCACCACGGTCATATACTGTTTTGGGAAATATATTAAAATTTGTAATGGATATCCCATTACCTGGCAATATCTTTTATGCATGTTTCTATACAAGCTGTGTAGGAATAGTTAGTGTCACTGTCATCATGGCCTCCTTGTCTGTCATGTCAGCACGCATAATGGATCTAGTTTTGTTTTCCTTGTCCAAGTAGGTGCTATAGACGACCATTATGTCCTCGATGAACACTTGTTAATTTTGGTGGTTGTTCAAGCCCTCTATTGATAGTACTTTGGGTGTTACAACTCTAGATCTGGTGACAATTTTTGAACAAGAAAACTAAAGTGAATGGTAGTGTGCATTTTTTTTTTGTATTCTTCTTTCAATGGCATAAATCTACAAGTACACGCATAGCTTCGATGAACTATGGAGCCAGAGTTTTGCAACCACACCTCTTAGTCTGCGGAACTTGCGCTATGTTTCACGTCTCGCTTGTACTTGTTGATACTTCTTGAGAACTGAAAACCATGTATTGCAGATGACATCAACATATTCACCATGCCATAGATGAATAAATAGTCAAGGATATTTGCTTGGTAAACATGCTAAGAGCAGAGTGTATGCATCTTTACCTTTGGCCTTGTCAGTCTGTTGATGTCTGAGATGACTGACTTCTCATGGCCATGTCACTAGTCCAACTTTTTCTGATGCAAGCATGTGCAGATGAACATCAACAGTAAACAAGCATATGCATTGTATATTGTCCATCAGAAGGACTAAACAAGCATAAAATTGTATGCATTTGATTTTTTTGATTGGAAAAATGTGTAACAATAAACAGGGCGTGAGGGTAGGGCACCATGACAAATCTATATATCACGGATCCCTGGAAGCCAGGGGAGAAATATTGAACCCGCTAGCCCGACACCCGTAGTAAAAAAAGTGGGTAAGTATGGAATATGGTAGAAGCATGACCATAGATGTGAAACTGTTACTCCGCCAACCAATGCACCGAGGCATTTTCAGAAATACCACTAAGCAGATCAATTAGAAAACAAAAGGGATAATAGAAAATGGAAAAAGTAGAAATAGGGAGGGCAGAAAGGCCCATTGTTTCCAAGCCATCGTTTTCTAGTCTAACATTATATGCCCCCACCCAGTTTGTATATTTAATTTACTAGCATAGTTGGTATACCTTTTTGAATATTGTACCACATAACCCTCTGTTGTTGCACAAAACAATTCATCTTCCTGTCCAACCAACCTGTTTCTTCCAAGCTAGCAACGCCGAATATGCAATGGACATGAAGGCAAGTTAGTATGAACACAGACATGTAAAAAAAAGAGAAACAAGTCTATTTATTCCAATGTAAGAACAAACAAAATACTATTCACATGAGAATACACAGAAATATATTATATTTGAAGGAAGAAAAAAAAAAGAAAAAAGGTGCAAAGTAGCAGAACAAGCACAACAAATATACAGACAGCAAGTGAAAAAATAAACACTGGAATGTGAAATAAGAGTACAAGTATTCACTTCCGTAATTCCTCATCTACATTCCCACCAAAGAGTCCATCGTCCTCTCCAGCCATTATGTTTGTTTAAATGTAGCAATGCAGCGAAAATACAACAAACATGAAGTAGGTTAGTATGCAGGAAGACATGTAATGAAGATAAGTTATTATGCAGGAAGGTATGAAACATCTACATACAATAAACTAGGTGAACACATATACAGACAATAAATGAAATACAAAACAACGAAATATGAAATAACAGTACAAGCATGCACCTTTCTATCTCCTCTTCAACCGATGCAGTCAAGACTCCGTCGTTTTCTCCAGCTATTCTATTTGTTTGAATGTGGGAACACACAAAATACAATGAACGTGAATGGAAGTTGGTATGAAACGAAGAATAAGTAATATGTACATAAAATAAAAGAGACTCAACGAACAGTCTAAAAGACAGGCAGAAACATGAACCTTTGTGCTTCTCCATCCATAGATGTAAATATGTAATTTATTATCCCTGCCCAAAATATATTACAAGACACAACATATTATGAAATTGCATGGGCGTAGCTAAACGATTTATGGTTTTCCATGGAAAAGTGTCCAGATATGCTTCCACTGATGGAAATACATGTTCTTTACCCTCTACACAGACTGTTGTGCCCACAATACAAGATTTTGGTTTTCCGTGGCAAACTACCCATATATGCTTCTAGACATGGAAATATAATTTTGCAGAATCTTTGTTGTACATATCATATCTCAAGCACAAGACAAATTGTATCGTGGGCATGAAAAAGAACATCTATTGTCACACGGGCACATTTCACCATACATGGTTTATAAATGCAGACGACATATGTTTTATTTTAACAAAAAAACAACGGATATTGCAATTTCAAATGTACTTCTCGAACTATTTTTCATGCAACTATTTTCTTTCATGTCAACATTGAAGCACCAAAAAAACATCACAGTAGAACAGATATCGACCTCTCCAGATAGGGAAATTAACACAACTGCATGTTGACTCATGGGTGCAGGGGTTGAACACCATAAAGCGCCCAAAAAACAATAATAATCCAAAAAAAAACCAGCTCCTACTACCGACACAGGACCCCAACCCTGCAAAGCCGAATCAAACAAAAAAAAACAACAAGCACAAAACCAGTGAGAAAGCACGAACAATCCCAACTGCAGCCCCAGGGCCCCAAAACATAAACCTGAGCCAAACAAACACAACCAACAACCGACGAACCAATGGACCAATGAACAAGCAACAACCACCGAACCAGTAAACAACATATGTATCTCCAACGATTACAAAATTGCAGTCGAAGCACAGAAGGAACCAGAAACATACGACAAGCATGCTAGTAGAAATAAGAAAACATTCTTACTCGCAAACTGCAAACATTGAACAACAAACAAGGAATAGAAAAATGAAACCGTGGCATGGAAACTTACTCTGAAACGATGAAAGGCAGAAGCGCAGGTCAAATTGTGAACCAAACAACAACAACAAGAAACAACCGATGAACCATCGAAGAAGAAACACTCACTGAACCAGTAAACAATGTATGTAGCTTCAACGATGACAAAATTGCATTACAAGGCTAGAAGAAGGATGAAAGATACAATGACTATTCAACTGGCGGTGGACAACAATATTGTGCAAAATCACTGCAACATTGTATGGAAAATTTCGAGGAAAAATGTACTCCAAGAAGTGTATTTAGATAAACATTTAAGGTTGTCAGGCTGTCTAAGGACCTCGCGGTATGAAAACATTTAATCTATCAGGCCTATTGGAGGACCTCATGTCATGTAAACATTTAAGCTGTCAGGCCTTTTCAAGCACCTCAAAAAAGTGTCAATACATTTCAATACAAATACATGGGGCAAGGACGTTATAAAATTTGGAATTATCGATCACTATAAAGCTTGGATATCTAAACATTTCAATATGATTAGTACAAATAAAAAAAGCACCGTATATGATCTAAGACAATGCTAGCAGAAAAATGCTAAGACAAACATTCAAACTAGATCTAGCATTAATCCACCTTCAAGCAATGCATAAGAAAAATATATGATTCAAAAAGACTGTAGACGATGAAAATTTTTGGATGTGTTAACATATAAAACATTGGGAATAGTGAAGTCAGCAATAAGACCTCTAATCTATTATCCAAACAGATCACTACATATATGGTACTTTTTATTATATAAAATTCAATGTTTTTAGTTCCCTAGCTTGAACAATATATATTATGCAAATATTTGTGGTCAAAGGACAAACTAATGTGAGGTCAACGAATTATCGATCACTATAGTCCCTCTATGCCTACGACAGGGTCTAATAAGTGCAAGATGATACTCATTATGGATAATGTTGAAAAGTGTAAACAATACAAATGTCACTCACATTAAAAAGTGCTTCCCTGGATGATTTGACATGGAAAATGGACTTGAACTCTACCACCAATGCATATTTAGTTGAAGATTTGTTTGCAAGAATCCATTAAATGCGGCATGGAGGATTTAAGAAATCCACCTTGTAACCACCATCAATACTCTTGTAGGAAAGTTATTAAACTCTCGTTGAAGGGTTTCTACCAAGGTAACATTTGAAAGATGCCAAGGTTTATTTTGCCACATTGACAAGCTAGGGTTCTCACGACCCAGTTACAAGTTCTACAAGTTCTGGCATATTAGAAAGTGATGACAATTTATTTTACCACATTGAGAAGTTAGGGTTCTCATGGCCCAATTACAAGTTCTGGCATAGCATTTCTAGATCATTCCCAATGTGGAGAAAAGTAGTTCCTGTAACTACAAACAATACATAATGTCGCATTGTACACCAAACCACTCAGTGCCTATTTGGCATCTTATCATATATATTCAAAATTAAATATTTATAAAAGAAAACCATTCTTAATTTTTGTTGTTCTTGTGCCTTGAAAACTTTTATAAAACCAAATTATATAAACATAAGACTTCTTTTGCACATTATTCATTGAAAGACAAGTCACTGCTCTCTTCAGTAATAGCTCGTTTAATAGAGAGTTATGGGAACCGAGAAAAAACAGGTTGGGAAATAATCAAATTGGGAGAACCAAAACAAAACGTAGACTTCTTTACAAATATCTGGATGGAGGATACCCCACTAACCTGGTGTTGGAAAAAAATTGAGACAGAGAGTCCATGTGCGTGTACTTGTGCAACCTGAGAAATGGAAGAGACATTTATAAGATATGTATAAAGTTAACATTTATAGCCCATACTCCCGTCCAAATGTCCATAAAAGAGCAACACATCTCACATTCATCCAAATGTCACATAAAAGGGCAACTCATCTCACAAAAACAAAAACATCTGCCCTAACCCTAAGTCTAACCCTAGGGCTCGACATTTCAAATGAATAATAAAATCCGTTCC
The DNA here is from genome assembly GCA_000966675.3 of Picea glauca. NCBI lineage: Eukaryota > Viridiplantae > Streptophyta > Pinopsida > Pinales > Pinaceae > Picea > Picea glauca. Next base: position 71,389 of record JZKD02S2320257.1, read on the forward strand.
TTGGCTTTGGGTGCATGTTCTACTCTAACTAGGCTTTCTCTCAATGGTTTTTCTCTTCCTCATGCCAAGGTTTCTTTCAAGCCTCTTGTGTTTGACGATGGTGGGGAAGAATTTTAGGTTCCATTAGGTCGTACATTATTTTTCTTTGACAATGGCAGCTCTAAATTTCAAGTTTTTTCTGGTGGACTTCAATATTTAGGAGTTTCTTGAACACATTCTTCCATTAAAGATTCAATTAAAGGTCTACTGAGTCTACAGGTCCTAATTGGAGAATCTACACAAGGTACTGAACTTGAGTCCTATTATTGCACAAACTGTAGGTTGTGAAAAGCCTGACCCAATCCACGAGATGGTGATCACTGTGGGAGAGTCTACCCACTGTCACCTTAGATAAAGCCTCCCCTCGTTTTAGTGAAGGATAAATCCAACACAAAGGGGGAATCCCGACTGACCTTAGGGGAAATGAGATGGAAAGTGAGGTTATGGAAGTGAATCCCCTATAGGTCAAGTTGTGGAGAGACGGAAGGCTTGGGATGAAGTCTTGTTGATGAGGGAATATTGCCAAGAAGTATTGTACCTTCAGAAAATAATTTTACCTGCCCGAGACACAAGAAGATACAAGTATACAAGCCTAAATATTAAGTGGAAAAACAAGTTAAGCTTGTTTTCCAAAACTATTGTAGTAAACAAAATTATATATGATCAAGGAACAAATCTAATTACTGCATATATAACCACTCAAAGCATCAAATATTTATTGAGAAATGAAGCATAAAACAAGTAGATCAGTTCCCAATACTTTAACACAAACTCTAGTGGTACTAGAGGGTTGTTGTATTAAGTTTTCAGAGTATGTTTGTAACATCCAAGTGGCTGTAGCAAATATTTTCTACAACAAAAAGTTTCAACCACGAGAATAAGCAAGTAATCCGACAAAAAGTTCACCAATAAGTAGTAGAATGATAGTAATGGTTTATAGGAAAATTTGCACGGTTGAAATGCAAGTTAAAATTGAAGGTATAAAGTGATTTGTTGCAGCTCTAATGGATTTAGCTTTTATTTAGTTATAACTCCAAGAATAATAGGCCAATCAAGACACCCTAGAGGATTTAGCAAGATTAAAGCATCGCGAAAAGATTCCAACTTGAAAAAAATCAATATCTCTCTAAATCATGTTTACCAATGCAAACAATTGATCTCTCCAATGCAAATAAAGATTGGTGCCTTTGCAAATGGGTTATGGAGTCTTCTTGTATTAAGTTAGGTCTACTAAATCTCAAGGGGTGTAAGCCCTTTTACGCCCTTGAGATAGCAACCCTAACAAGGTAAAGTCTAGGAGGGTGTGCACCCTTTTACTCCTCCTAGCAATCTTTGCAATAACCGTTTCAACAAACAATGACGATAAATCTTGGTGGAGGTTGTAAACACTTGTACTCCTCCAAGGATATAGCCAATAAAAACCATGGAACAAGAAAGAAACCTAACAAAGTGCATATTTTCCTTACCAATTCAAAAAAATGCCAAGACAAACCCTAGTTACCAAGTATTTTTCACCATCAAAGCAAGAGAAAGAGCCTCCAAGAGATAGCACACCACTTCATTCTATAAGACAAGATCTAAACCATATCACGAGAGAGAGAGAGAGAGAGAGAGAGAGAGAGAGAGAGAGAGAGAGAGAATGAATATTACCAAGAGAGGCGCAAATTTAAGCCAAGTAGTCTTCTCTAAATGGGAGAGCTACGATGAAAATGAAATATAAATAATTCTTATCTATAAAAATCCTCTAAAAAGTGTTTGTCCACTTAACTTTAGGGTAAACCACAAAGAAGGGGTCAGCCACCCTTACTTTTCCCCTTTACAACTGTAAATTTGATTTTGCACATAAGAAAACCTTAAAAGAAGCACGACGTCACCCCTTTAGGGCAACGTTTTGACACTTGGAACAAGTCGTTGAGCTTGGAGATGAAATGTTGGGCCTCCAAAGGCCCCTCTCTCATGCGTTATGGTCTCCTCCATCAAGCTAAGGACTCTCTCCATCAAAATGTGCCAAGTGTCAAGTCAACCACACCACCACTCCAAACCCTAGCCCTAGGGTGACATCAAGCCCTCCAAATGTGACGTTTTGACCTCCTAAGGCAAAACATTGGGCTTGTAGGGGCTAGGTGAGGTCATCTAAAGTGTCTCTCAAGCGTCCAAAGGTTGTCATCATCATCCGGTGTGCGGGACATGGTATCCAATCTGTGGAATTCATGCCCCAAGGAAGCCCAAACTAGGCTTGTTCCTAAAAAATTGTCCACCAAGCAAGGTCCTGCAAAGGCAATGAATACACCCTCCAAGAATCTCAAGTCAAACATATCATGATAAATAAATCAAATCAATAAAAGAGTCACCTAAGCATGTGCATAAAAAACCAACTCATCAAATTAAACGAGTGCTCAAAGACCCTATGCAACTTGCCAAGTTTAGGTATGGGAGGGTTGACAAAGTGATCTATTGGGTGAATCATCTCCTAAGTCAAGGAGTGTTTCCCAGGTAGACCCCCCTCTAAGCCATGTGTAGAAGATGAAGTGGATGTTGATGTTTGGACAACATCGAGAAGACATTCTCCTAGATTAATAATTAATAATATAATTAATAATTATTAATAATATTATAAAAAGAATTCCACAAATTATGGTGGGCAATAATTTCTAGTAAAAATGTCTAATTACCTAAATATGAAGAATGTACTGCTTATTTACATCTACCTAAAATTATGCAAAGAATCGCATGAATTATGGATGAACAAATTAACAAAGTCAAATACTATGTGGATGGATTATAACCAAATTAATGTTAATCTTTGGGTAGTTACGAGAGGTATTCTCCAACTATTTATAAGAAAGAAAATTAAATTTAAATTTAATTTTCAAAGAGACGTGTCTCTTTGGATCAATTTAATATTGCTATAAAAAGACACAACAATAGACACACATATTTATTTCTCTCTCACACATGGGAAGTGATCTAAGGAAGAGACCGAAGTTTCTAAGTAGTTGAATTTTCTGAGTGTAATTACTTAGTGATGTTCTAGAGTTTACTAAAGTAAATCATTGGAAGTAATTATCACCTGTGGAAAATTGTGCTTGTCTAATTTAACACTAGAAAATCAACATGGTTAGCCGTATGACATCGAGTATATGATGGATGTGTGTTGGTCATAGTAGAAGACATATCATTTGCAGGGTCACTGTATATAGTTCTGCACATTCATGTAATGAAGAAGAAGAGGAGGCCAACACATGCAGAGGGAGCAGATGACTTTGAAGACTATATAGCCTTAGAGGGAGTCAATCTTAAGAGGGAGCATGCAGACTCAGAGTGGGCTTGATCTAAGAGAGAGTTAGTTGCTTAGAGAATTTCATTTATAAAGGATTCCTCTTCAGATTCAGATTCATATGGGAGAGACGTCCTCTAGGAATGATAGACATGAGACTAGACCTTGAGGAGATATGAGACCTCTTGGAGAGGATTACCTTGTTTAATTGAAGGAAGCCAATCATAAGGACTGAGATGTGGAACTTTTAACCTTGATTCCGAGACATATACATTGGTTGACAACAAAATATTTGTTGAGATACCTACATGGTGCGAGTGGATATGGATTGAGATATGCCTCGGATAGAGATGTGAAATCTATAGAGTTATACAGACTCTGATTGGTCAAGGAGTGCAGTGGATCGGAAAATAATTTCAGATGTTGTTTCAATATGGGATTGCTGTGATCTCATGGTTGAGCAGGGAGCAAACACTAGTGGCTCTCAGTACAATGGAGGCAAAGTATATAACAACCAATATTGTAAGTCGTGAAGCAGCGTGGCTTCAAAATGTTCTTGCATGACTTCATCCAAGACATGATGTAGAAGGGAGATGTGAAGCTCTAGTACACAACCACAGATGAATAACATCAAGAAGACATTCTCCCAGAGTGGTCATGTTGATTTGACTGAGGAGAATGATACATTCACTCACAAGATTAGTCATATTAGATATCATTTTTGGGAATAACTGCGTAGTGTAAGTCATTAATCTATGACCCATATCCATGAGTATTAGTCACAATTGACTATTCAAATCATGAGAATTATTGGTCAGTTGCGACTAATACTCATGAAGATGGGTCATAGATTAATGACTTACACTACACAGTTATTCCCGAAAATGATATCTAATATGTTTCACTGCGGAAGCCCCTCTATGATAGGATTAGTCATGCTGATTTGGCTAATGGTGAATGGTCCAGGTGTAGTCTTTCTCCTTAGTCATGTTGACTTGACAAGGAGTGGAAAAGACTTGAGGTGCCGATGTTTCTCCAGGTGGCTGCATTGGGTAGACATTCTCCTAGAGTGGTCATGCTGATTTGACTGAGGAGAATGATATATTCACTCACAAGATTAGCCATGTTGATTTGGCTAGTGGTGAATGGCCCAGGGCGTTGATGTTCTCCAGCTATTAACATCAGGCAGACATCCTCCTAGAGTGGCCATGCTGACTTGGTTGAGGAGGATGATGCATTCACTCGCAGTATTAGCCATGTTGACTTGGCTAGTGATGAATGGCCCAGGCACAGTCTTAGAGACTTGATGTGTTATCACATGCCTACTCTAGGTTGGAGAAATCTATAATAACTAGAAGAGCATGTGAGGATAAGTATATATCAATTGGGTGCATGACGGAGATTATTACATCAAAAAAGGCTCATTGACAGGTGTAAGAGGGAGTTGGCCTCAAAGTTCAAAATCAAGAATCTTGGCGTGATGCATAATGTCTCCCTAGCTGAGAAGGAGTGTTGAAGTTAGAAGTATCGGGCAAACATTCTCCAGAGTGGTTATGCTGATTTGACTGAGGAGAATGGCCCAAGAGCAGTCTTAGAAACTCGAGGTGCTTCCCTAAGATTCATTATCGAGTAGAAATTCTCCTAGTGTGGCCATGCTAACTTGGCTAAAGAGAATGGTCTAGGATGTTGATGTTCTCTAGCTATTAGCATCGGGCAGACATCATGCTAGAGTAGCCATGCTGACTTGGCTGAGGAGGATGATACATTCACTCACAATATTAGCCATGATGACTTGGCTAGTGATGAATGGCCCATGCGTAGTCTTCAAAGGACAAAAGACTCGAGGTGCTAGTGGTGTAGAATGTCTCCCTCGTTGAGAGGGAGTGTTGATGCTTGGAAAACATCGAGAATACATTCTCCCAGATTAATAATATTATTAATATATAATAATAATAATAAATTACATAATTATCAGAGACACATCCTTTCATGGATGGTCACCATATGTGCCTTTAGGTTCTCTATATATTTGGCACATCCATCATTCTATAAAAGAATATCATATACAACATTATATCATATCATCTCATATAAAAATTCAATAGTGGATGGGGGAAAAACTTTTGGGCATGGGGTTCATGACATACAAGGGATAGTAGTGTCTCATTTATGGGTGCCTTTGTAGAGTGTGTGCTGCACCTTCATTTTCAATGCATCTTTTTAACAAGCCCATTTATTGCATTTTGTGTGTTTTTTTTTTTTAATGTTTCCAGGTTGAAGCGAAGGTGGGGCTTCTACCTAAGCATCAAAAAAATTTCCCACCTTGACTCTACCTTGGTCACATTATGCTTCCCCACATTGAAGACAATGTGTGGGACTTCTACCTAAGCATGAAAAACATTTCCCACACATGCTCTACCTCGATTGGCATTTTTGCATTGTTATTTTTTACGGGTCCCATCAATTTCTTATGAGAGACATTTCATTGTCCTTGGGATCCCTGGGAAAGCATCTAGAAGGTTTATGATTGGATTTTAACTTTTTCCATCTACAAACCTCTGGGCCTTCAGCCCCTTCTTCCCATGAAATGAGGGGTAATCCCTTCTTGGTTTAGTACACCTGAAAATCCCAAAAGACGAGAAGGTGAGGGGATGAAGTGTGAAAAGTGGTAAGTATGATCGGGAATAACACAATGAATTGTCAAGGGAACCTCCCATTATCAAACCCATCTCTAAGGGTGACCACTTACTAGGGCGCATTGTCAAGCACCAAGGTGAAACATGGAAAATAGCATAACTTCCAAGCAATCGTTACATAATTAAAAGCAACTTTTAAATGCAACAGACTCAAATGGCTCAAATATTAAATGACACCCACCATAATACCTGGTTTGTACCTCATGGAGAAAGACCCAATGTCTTGCACCTCAAAATGCAAATGCAAGAAAGAAATATGACCTACCTACTTACCTAGGGCCTGGTCCCTTAAGAAGTCAAGTACCTTGAATGTAAGGTCAGAGAAGAGACCCATCCACTGGTCATGGAATATTTCTCTCATTTTAGGCTGTCAAGTAGTATTTCTCTTTCTCAGACTTCTTCTTGATGATGTAAGGGCCAAGCCAAGAGATGTTATCCTTCTGATCGTATTTAGGCTTGCCCTTCCTCTTATCCCACATTAATACAAGACTTCCTTCATTGTAGTTGATGTAAGGTATATCTTCGATGTAAGGATATGAATGAGGTTCTCTGTTGACTGCATATTCAATGGATTTCTCATGTTCTTTGTTCCCTTTATATTCTTTCTTTAATATATTGATGGACCTTGGTTCCTTCCTTTGGAACTTCACAAGATTCTCCTTGTATGCATTCGTCCTTGGGAGTAGCGTATCTATGCAATCTTCCTGCACAAAAGGTAGGTCCCATGGATCATATTCAATGATCTGGTGGGGTACATCAAAGTCACACTCACTAGTGTAGTCAAGACTGTTGGGATCCATCACATGCTTCTCATCCCTCTCCTGACTATATATAATCTCAAAAGTGCCATCCCCCACGGGAATATGTGTGTGGGTGAGATCCATACTAAGGAAACCCCCAAGAGCAGCAGACCAACTTCTTGATAGAAGAATTCCCCAGGCATTTGGAACATCAATCATCACTATGTTCATAATGAGGTTGATATGAGAAAATTCAATCAAGTAAACTTCAACATCTTCACAAAGCCCATAAACCTTGACCTTCTTGGAATCAATACCACAAACATTTCCATAAGGTTGGGTTGTCTTTAAACCGAGTTTTTCCATCACTTTCAAGGACATGACATTTGTTGAGGCTCTGGTTTCCATCATACAATTGTTCAAATGAAGACTATTTATCTTCAAAGAAAGATAGAAGGGAGGGTTATTATCCTTTTTCCGATCAAGATACATGGTATTCAAGATTATTGGAGGGTCGTCCTTTTTGGTTGGTACTTTCAATAACTTCAAGACTTCTTTCCTCAAAGATTAGATCTTGTACATTTCTGTTACAGGGACTATCATATTCAACTTCCCAAACATGGCTGACACGTCTATATTCAATTGAATCTCCTCTTCTGTTGAATTTGGTTTTGGAAGCAATTCATCCACTAGAGGTGGAGGTGGTGGGACCACTTTCTCTACATATGGAAGAGGAACTTTGACCTCTGGATGAAGTAGAGTGGAACATTGTAGGAGAGGAACTAAAGCCTTTTTTCTTCTTGCATACGTCAAAAGTTCCTTTTTTCTCAATTCCTTTCTATGATCACATGTTAATTGATTTAATACTCAGAGTCGTCCTTCTCTAGCTCCTCTTTTTCTGACTTCATCAATTTGTTCTTGAGTAATATATTATTCTTGGAAGTTACAAATCATGTCCATGAAGTTTATACCATTAGAGGAGTCTTCATCACATCGGGGACACTCATCCTCTCGACGAGGCTCTTGGCATGGAGAACACCATGGTGTTTATTCTATGTTGACCATTCCGACTGGTTCAATGTGTTAGGATATTTTGTCTCTTGTTTAGGCTTCAACCTCCAACCTATGGCATCCCTTTGCTATCTTGTAAACCGAGGTTTGGGGGTAGAATGATTTCTTTCCACAGTGGTCAATCAACCCATGCATTGATTCTGAACTTGGATAAATTGAGTACTCGTCTGGTCTATCTTCTGAGTTAAGAGAGAAATTGGATCCGATGCACTACTACTAGGAGCTTTGGTCTTTGCTTATGTCTTAGCATGAGGACATTGAAAAGGGTCAACCTTTGAGTCAAGAAGGTTCACTTCAATCTCTGTGCTATACTCTTTGGCTTGTGCCACACTGGTGGGCTTCTTATCCTTCAAGATAAAGCATAATTTCCCATCAAAAGAGTTCATATAAAGGAGACGAACAACTGCATCTGGAGGACGTAGATCCATCACGATTTGAATGTACAATCTGTCAAACCTATTGTCAAATTCAATTACTGTCTCATTCACTTTATTATTTATTTGATTGAACTAAGCTACAAGCATTCCATTGTCCTTCTTTGTTGTCCATCTATTCTTGAACAACTTAGCGAAATCTTCATAAGATGCTATGTGGTTATAAAGAAGGCCCCTGAACCATGTTTGGGCATTTTCAGTCAATGATGAAGCCAACAATCTCATTGCTACATCCTCATGTTCTACTTCTACATTTTCCATATCTTGATCCATGACATAGAGATGATCATTAGCTGCGATCAAATTATTCCCCGAGAACTTTGACAACCATTTGTGAGACTCTTTTGGCATGGTATTGGGATATCCGGGGATCATGGCCATGTTTAAGGGTTTGTATAAGTCTTTTTCCCAAGGGGACGATTACCTTCTAAAAGGGTTTTGACAATGAGAGATTTGAGAGGAGGCCTTCTTCAGTAAACCTTAGAAGGCTTGAATCTTCCATGGGGGAAAGGTCTTAAGGGAAGGTGGATTTTGGGATGGTGGAGTTTCCAAATGAGCTTCAAGAAGAGCTCATCAAGGGTGGAAGGGGAACGTCCTCCCAATGGAGTTTCTAGGCAAGCTAGGGGTAAAGGCTTTGGGATGGAAGCTTGCCAAAGTGTCATTAGGGCATGAAAGAGGATTCAAAATCCTCCCTGCAAACGACGCCAAAATGTTATCTTACAAACTGTAGGTTGGAAAAACCCGACCCAATCCACTAGATGGTGATAACTGTGGGAGATTCTACCCACTGTCACCTTAGATAAACCCTCCCTTAGCTTTAGTGAAGGATAAATCCAACACAAGGGGGGAATCTGGGTGACCTTAGGGGGAAATGAGATGGAAAGTGAGGTTATGGAAGTGAATCCCCTATAGGTCAAGTTATGGAGTGATGGAAGGCTTAGGATGAAGTGTTGTTGATGAGGGAAGGTTTCCAAGAAGTAGTGTACCTGCAGAAGATAGTTGTACCTGCCCGAGACACAAGAAGAGATGAGTATAAAAGCCTAAATATTAAGCATAAAAGAAAGATAAGCTTGTTGTCCCAAACTACTGCAGAAAACAAGAATACATATCAACAAGGAACAAATCTAATTACTACAAATATAACCACTCAAAGCATCAAAGATTTATTGAGAAATGAGGCATAAAAAAAGTAGATCATTTCCCAATATTTTAACACAAACTTTAGTGGTACTGGAGGGCTATTGTATGAAGTTGTAGAGTATGTTTGTAACAACCAAGTGGCTGTAGCAAATATTTTCTACAACATCAAGTTTCAACCACAAGAATAAGCAAGTAATCCGACAAAAAGTTTACCAATAAGTAGTAGAATGATAGTAATGGTTTACAAGCAAATTTCCACAGTTGAAATACAAGTTAAAATTGAAGGTATAGAGTGATTTGTTGTGGCCCTAATGGTTGTAGATTTTGTTTAATTATATATCCAAGAATACTAGGCCAATAAAAATTCCCTATATGCTTTAGCAATCTTAAAGCATCAAGAAAAGATTCCAACTTGAACAAAACCAATATCTCTCTAAATCACATTTACCAATGCAAACAATTTATCTCTCCAATGCAAATAAAGATTAATGCCTTGCCAAATGGGTTATGGAGTCTTCGTGTATTAAGTTAAGTCTACTAAATCTCAAGGGGTGTAAGCCCTTTTACTCCCTTGAGATATCAACCCTAACAAGGTAAAGTCTAGGAGGGTGTAAACCCTTTTACTCCTCCTAGCAACCTTTAAAATAGCCTTTTCAACACAGAACGATGATAAAACTTGGTGGAGGTTCTAAACACTTATAATCCTCCATGGATCTATCCAATAACAACCATGGAACAAGAAATAAACCTAACAAAGTGCATATTTTCCTTATCAATTCCAAAAAATACCAAGACAAACCCTAGTTACCAAGTATTTTTCACCATCAAAGCAAAAGAAAGAGCCTCCAAGAGATAGTGCACCACTTAATTCCATGATACAAAAGCTAAACCATATCACGAGAGAGAGAGAGAGAGAGAGAGAGAGAGAGAGAGAGAGAGAGAGAGAGAGAGAGAGAGAATAAATTTTCCCAAGAGGGGCACAAATTTCAGCCAAGTAGTCTTCTCCAAATGGGAGAGCTACGATGCAAATGAAATATAAATTATTCTTATTTATACAAATCCTATAAAAAGTGTTTGTCCACTTAAATTTAGGGTAAACCACAAAGTGATGGGTCAAAAACCCTTACTTTTCCCCTTTACAAATTTAAATTTGATTTTTCACATAAGAAAACCCTAAAAGAAGTATGACGCCACCCATTTAGGGTAACATTTTGGCACTTGGAACAAGTCGTTGAGCTTGGAGGTGAAACATTGGGCCTTCAAAGGCCTCCATCTCATGCGCTAGGGTGTCCTCCATCAAGCTAAGGCATCTCTCCATCAAAAGGTGCCAAGTGTCAAGTCAACCACACGACCACTCCAAACCCTAGCCCTAGGGTGATATCAAGCCCTCCAAATGTAGCGTTTTTACCTCCTAAGGAAAAACATTGGGCTTGTAGGGGATATGTGAGGTCATCCAAATTATCTCTCAAGCCTACAAAGGTTGTCATCATCATCCAATGTGCGGGCCATGGTACCCAATATATGGGCTTCATGCCCCAAGGAATCCCAAGCTAGGCTTGTTCCTCCAAAAATGTCCACCAAGCAAGCTCCTGCAAAGACAATGAATATTCCCTCCTAGGATCTCAAGTCAAACATATCATGATAAGTAAATCAAATCAATAAAAGAGTCACCTAAGCATGTGCATAAAAAACCACCTCGTCAAATTAAACAAGTGCTCAAAGACCCTATGCAACTTGCCAAGTTTAGGTATGGGAGGGTTGACAAAGTGACCTACTGGGTGAATCATCCCTAAGTCAAGGAGTGTTTCCTAGGTGGACCCCACTCTAAGCCATATGTATAATATGAAGTGGATGGGGGGGGAATGTTTGGGCATGGGGTTCATGACATACAAGGGATCATAGTGTCTCATTTATGAGTGCCTTTGTAGAGGATGCACTGCACCTTTCTTTTCAATGCATCCTTTTTCCAAGCCCATTTATTGTTTTTTTTTTAATGTTTCCAGGTTGAAGCCAAGGTGGGGCTTCTACCTAAACATGAAAAAAATTTCCCACCTTGACTCTACCCTGGTCACATTATGCTTCCCCAAGTTGAAGGCAATGTGTGGGACTTCTACCTAAGCATAAAAAACATTTCCCACACACACTCTACCCCGGTTGGCATTTTACGGGTCCCATCAATTTTTTATGAGAGACATTTCATTGTCCTCGGGATCCATGGACAATCATATAAAAGGTTTATGATTGGATTTTATCTTTTTCCAACTACAAACCTTTGGGCCTTCAACCCCTTTTTCCCATGAAATGAGGGACAATCCCTTCTTGGGTCAGTACAACTGAAAATCCCAATAGACGAGGAGGCAAGGGGATGAAGTGTGGAAAGTTGTAAGTATGATCGATAATGATATGATGTCTTTTCAAGGGGAACTCCCAGTAGCAAACCAATCCCTAAGGGTGACCACTTACTAGGGCACAATGTCAACCACCAAGGTGAAATTGGGCAAAGGGCATAACTTCCAAGCAAACATTACATAATCAAAAGCAGCTTTTAAACACAACATACTCAAATGCCTCAATTATTGAAATGAAACCCACCATAATACTTGGCTTGTACCTCATGGAGCAAGACCCAATATCTTTCGAAAGCAAGCTGGTGTGGCAGATACGATCATGATGAATATGAGATCTGTGGTGGTGAGGCGGGCCTCTATCTGTGCAAGTGGATGTTGTCAACCATATGTCTCTCGATACTCGATGCCTGCAACATGAGGGCCTCGAGACATCATCTTCTTAGTTATCCCTAGGAAATGGTGATAACAAGCCCCTTAGTTCCCTACTTGGACAATAGTTCTCTACTTAGAGTAAATTAGGTAACCCAATCCATTAAATTTGTCTAGGTGGAGTTTTCTTTATTTTATTGATGAAATAGTTTACCTATAGGTAATAAAACATAAATTTGTAGAACTCTACTATTCTATTTAGACCTGAAAGAGTTGTTATTAGTCATTTTTCTATTAAAAAAACACTTTTTCCATAATGGAATAACCATTTTGAGATGTTGCCTTACTAAAGAAATGCTATATACTAGTGTATTCAACGTGAGGGACCAGAAACCGAAAATAGGCAGGGATGATTTTAAGGATGGAAATTTATTTTAAAATGTAGAACCCTTGGCGAATCTTACTAATCCTTCACATGCCAACTATAACAATTTTGGCGATATTTTTGTAAAAATATTCAAATTTCTAAGGATTTAATATAAATTGTATAAAATTTTGGCGATTCTTAAGGTAAAATAATTTTATTCTATAGAATTTGGATGAATAATTTTTTAGAATGACGACTTTTTTTGGGGAAAACCCATCGAAAATTAGTCCATGAGTGAAATTTAGCCCCTAAAATTATGCTTGAAAATAGGGTACTGTGCAAATTTACTAAGTGATTCCAGTAGATACACATCATACATTGCTTACATTGTGTAAATAAACAAACTTCCAAAAAACTCATGAGCCAACTTCCACTAAAATACATATAAAAATGGAGGATAGTTGGGCATTGACCGCCTATTTTATCTTGGCCGCCTATAGATTTTATCTTGGCCACCTACTTCCCACACAGTGAAGCTTAGATTTTTAAACATAACAGTCTCTATATTGAATCTGATAGTTGACATTGTTCTCACGTACTCCCCCAATTTGAATTTGTAGAGAACTGTTGTCTTTTTCTATTTATACGTTCCACAAACATATTATAATATTACAAATCTATTCAACACCATAATTACATAACATACAAAACATAACATTGAAGTGAGATATTCGACCTGCTTCATCTAAACCAAGCATCAATATGCAAACTTCCTTTGCCGTGCAGGAGACCATTCTATAAAAAATTCTAGCTATGGCATTACCCATTGCTACCATGGCTCTCCGGAAAGGATGAAAAATATTAGTAAATAGATATCAATGAATATCAATGAAGTTGATTGAGGTGAAACATCGTGCATGTTGCATCACAAAAACGTTTCCAAAATTTCATTTATATGCTATTAATGTGACTTATATCACAAGGCCATTTTTTTTTCTAATAGTTCATTTATATGTTATTGATGTATTTTCTCTAGCTTTGAACCATGAATAGTGTCAATGATGTACCACTAACTTCTTTCCTTCGTTGAATTTATTTGTTTCGATATACTCTTGGTCAATATGAACATTGAATGCATGATTTTGTACCTAGAAATTTTTGGATTTTGTTCATTTTTTTATTATTTTATTATATTTTTTAACAAGACAAAGGTTTTTCGTACTTTCCATATGTCTCGTATATTTCAATATGAGCCACAAACCTATTCAATACATCACAAACTATGTACCTTAACCTTAAATTTACGTCTTCATGTTAGGTCACCCATTTACAACTTCCTGTGAACTCAATACACAACAAACGAAGGAGATCCACATATTAAAAAAGTGCCACTGCAGTGGTGATGTCCCTGCCGAGAAGCACTTTTTGCATGTTCTCTTGAATGGCTTGAATTATGTAACCTAATATTTCTAGTGCATGACAAGGGATACTTATTAAATTTATTTTCTATTGCATATTTTGGTCATATATATAGTCATTAAATGGTTAATCTCCTTTTAACCAACCCCAACAATAATTAATTGGTTAATCTCCTTTTAACCAAACCCAACCCACCATAAACAGGGGTTCACACAACGATTCATGAGATTTCACACACTGGTAAAGTGTGGTGGGTTAATATGCTCAAAAGTATCTAGTTCATTCATCTCCTTCCTGTTAGGACATTGCCACATACGTTTTACCTTATAGCTATGATAATGATAGATGATTGATTCTTTTACATTGGTGTAAAATGCTCTCAATCAACTCTTACAATACTTGATGTACTTATGTATTATAAATATTAACATGTTAATGAATGCGTTAAGGACTCATTGAATCTATTTCATAGAGAAGATTGAAATTATATGGCTACTAAGTTTTGTTTTATAGTGCACGTAAGTTAAGTTGATATATATAAATGGTTTTTAGAAAAAATTGTCTGACTAAGTTTTGTTTTTGTAAGTGATGTATTATAGATTGGAAAATATTATTGTATAGCCTTTTAGGAGTGATGTAATCCCCACATGACAAAATTCCTAGAATTGTCCAATTTCTATTTCCTTTTTGCCAGATGAATGATCTGATTTAATCAGTTATACCACTGGACAACTAGAATATCGTGTAATGTTTGTTTATTGTCCAAATGGGTTATGCAGATTCTTTCACCATTGTTCCTTTTAAAGGTATTGATTGTCTTATTTCTTTCACCTGACCTAATATTCATTTACAAGAGATATATGAGACAATCTCGCTTTGGATTAGGCACCTATTTTCTTTTGAGGGAGATATATATGGGATTTCTTGGAGGTCGATCGAGGCGATATAGCCTTTAGGAGGATCAATAGGATTGTCGAGCCAGATGAACAAAGCATTCACATTTCATCTAGTGGGAGCATCCAAAGTGTGGACAAACATGTAAGTAATTTGCATCCTATGTTTCGAGATTAAAGCGCTAAGGTAGTCCCAAGCCAAAGAGTGTATGATACACGAGGAAACAAAATCGCAAGTGGAGTGTGTGGAAAGGTGATGATGCAGATCCAAACCAGATGAATAAAACCCTAACCTGCATAAAGAGTTTTGGTCTGTCATTGCAATAGCTCCTGTCTATTACCAACCTATCTTCCAAGACCATATCTAAGGGGTGGGAGAGACATTCTTCCCAAAAAAGGGAATGATTGATTCTGGTTCCCTCTTTTTCCTAATTGTATGGGTTCCTCTAGACTAGTCTTCCTTCCTTCAGGGATAGTAGGGGTGATTCCTTGTCTTGGGTGCAGAGAAGGATCCAATTCCAGTCACAACAAAGCCCATTCTGATTATCCCTTTCAACTTTTTCTATGCTTACGAGGCTTCAACGAGGTAAATTGGCCTTGGATGGTTATAATGAGAATCCTCGCCACCTTTGGATGGATATAATGAGAATCCCTGCCACCTTCTAAAAATTGTACTGGATCACTTTTCATTTTATGGATTTTTGTGGGCAAGCAACAAAGCATGCCATGTAATTTTTACATGCTATCAATTTTAACCTTCATTCACTCTTGGAAGGAAAACTATTTTGAATGTGAGAGAGTGTTTTCAACCCAACTTTGGAATCAATTATTTTGTTAACAAAGACACTTAAAATGCCAATAGTGGTAAAAACAATAACAAAACAACAGTAATGATTGTACCAACAACAACAACAATGGATTCAACACTAAAAACAAATGATTCAATAAATTTACCAATAGTATATTTGATAGCAGGTTAAACAATGTTAATGATGAGAAAAACACAGATAAGATACTTAGTAATTATATTTTTGTAGTTTCTTTGCTTCGATAAATGTTTTTGGTTGCATATTTCACTATTATTGTTAAACAAAATAGTTGAATACTCACGTTTGCTTCTTTTCTATGGGCTTTAGCAATCTCATTTTGCATTTTCTCAAATGTCATGGCCTTTTTTTCAACCAATTTCTTCTGAAGTAAAATAAACAATACTTACTATAAAGTCAGACATAAATGTTGTATCCTCATATCTCTATTTTTTTCATTTTGATGTTAGCTTTCACTTTCTGCTCATTCTCCCATGCCTCGATAATTGTTTCATCTCTCTTGAATCTGCAACGGAGCGTTCCATTACAGTATAGTTAATTAGTCCTCATCCAATTGATTCTAAGACTTGGGCCTGCTTATTTTATTTTAAATATTATATTAAAATCCAACAACGTTAATTTTTGATGTTCTAATTCACTTGTTCTCAACTTTGGCCATTTGTCCTCTTTCCAAGCAATGACCTTGGCTTCTATCTCATCTCTCTTAATATTTTTCAAAGCGAGATGCTTTGGAGTGGACACACGGTTCGCCTTGCATCTAGTTGAAGACGAGTTAGATTCTATGCGAATGTTCTAACCATTTATGTTTCCACTTTCTTCAATGGCACCTCTCTCATTATTTTGGTCATCCCAAGAGCTTAGTGGAGCATCCCTATCTGAAGTAGAGCCTAACAAAACAAATATACAAATAAAAAATTAATAAATCAAATCCAAAGCCGACAATTAGAGATACAATGGGTAAATGAAATTATCAAACATCAATACTGATCATATAGACTACACAAA
>JZKD02S2320257.1:93876-109389 GCA_000966675.3 Picea glauca
TTAAAATTGAAATATTCTTATTATTGCTATTTGAAAATGTATAATATTGTCTTAACTTTTACGTTGTGAAGGTAATATGCAATTTACAAAATAATATGCAATCCATAAAAGGATCATTATCGATGACATATTAATTAAAATATAATATATAAACATATAATTTATGAATGACGTATTAATTAAAATACAAAATATAAACACACAAAATAATACATATAATTTGTCGATGACATATTAATTAAAATACAATATATAAACACAAAGAATAATACATATAGATAATTTGTAATCCATAAAAGATTATTATGGATGACATATTAATTAAAATATAATATATAAACACACAATTTATGGATGACGTATTAATTAAAATACAATATATAAACACACAAAATAATACATATAATTTATCAATGACATATTAATTAAAATACAATATATAAACACACAGAATAATACATATAGATAATTTGTAATCCATAAAAGATTATTGTCGATGACATATTGATTAAAATATAATATATAAATCACAAATATGCAAAGTAGAAAGTAATAATTCTTGGCTATCATTGCCAATAACTTATTAATTCAAATAAAATATATAAACACAAACATGTCGTTTAAAATATAGATAAGCAATGTAAATGATATAAATTAAATAGTCTAAAATATAGACAAGTGTTGCATGGCAGCGTAGTCCCTACCGGGTTGAATTGGGAATAAATGCACAGGGATGGGGAAAAAGTAGTGGAGGCAGTTGGAAACTGCAGTAGAGATGTGGCAAGCAACATGAAGCACAGGTGTTATCCATGCAGGAAATGACATGTGGCTTCTAGAGTCCCATTTAGTTTTTGAAACTATATAATCTATCTTTCTATGTTCAAAATTTTCGTTCTTTCCAGTAGTGTGACTTGCTATGTTTGAAATTTTCGTTCCTACCTTACATGTTGGATCTCTTAAATGTATTTATGAAATTCATTCATAATGATTTTCGTATACTTCCAACTGGTTAGAGTTAAGTACAATTTCAATAGACCATATGGCTTGTGTGTCTCTATATGTGCCAGGACAAATAAAGTTATATACATAGGAGGAGAAAAATATATGCATGAGAACAAGATAAAATACATAAGACACATATAAAGTTACATTCAAATTAAATAAACACAATTTATTGACATTCAACATAGTTGAAGATACAAATTTCTGAGCACATAAATATAAAAGGAGATAAAAAGAGTTTTATTTGAAATATATCAAAAAATAATATTGTCTGTTACATATTCCTGGAAATTTAAAGGTGTCTGTCATATAGACTGGGATTGGGGCTCCCGTAGACCATAAGAGAAATATGTACATGAAATAGGACCGTGGAAAGAAGAAGTGGGCGATGGTAGAGAGCAATACCTGAAAATAAGAAATTGGAAGGTATCAGTCTTTGGCTAGACATTTCTATTTAAAAAGGTGGAATAACTGGATTGATAAACAAAGCAGGATGTGATCAATATAGACTTACAATGATGGTACATATCACCCCTTTTTCTATTTGCTTGCTGATGCCTTTTTATTGCTATCGTCAATGACTACTGGAATTGTGCCAACTCCTGTTGCCTTTCGTCGGTGACCTGCTTCATTGCCCTTTGGACCCATTCTTCAATGTAGCTTCTCAAGGGGGCCACGTTGATCTCATTCTAGATTTTTATGTTGAAAAGTTCCTTTCCTAATTCCCTTAGATCGATAGAAAGATTATGTAGAGCCTGATCAATTTCTTCATTTTGTACCGAATAGTCAACTAGCCAGCCGTCCACGTCATCTTCACCATATTCAAGGATGTTGTAAAACTTTTCTAAAGATAACCCCTTAAAAATATCAACTTTTTTATCGAAGGATTTCTTAGTTAAGGGCAAGGAGTTGACGTTTAAGTTGGGGTGTTGGACCTCGTTGGTCCTTCTAGCTAAGTCTATTTCGGTCAGCTTTGTGAATAATTTTTCTTTCTTTGATATGGCTTGTTCACATGATTGGATAATGAGATGTAGGTTCTTCACTTTCTCTTTCCAACATGCATTTAATTGAGTGATCCGGTTTTGGGAGGGGATATCTTCTTGTATTGTTCTTGTTTATGTCATGTTGTTGACATGGGTGCTAAAAGGGATGACCGTGTCTAAATAGAAATGTTCTTCATTTTTTAAATCCACCTGCAAATGTTCGAGAAAAGCATGTGCCCTCGTTCCAAGGGAAGCCATACTTTGTGATGTTTCCCAGGCCTCAGTAATCAGTTCCATTCTTTTCTGGATATTATTCTCCACATGTCCTCTACACGATGTGAGGAGGCTGGAGGATCCTTTTAACTTGGTTGCAGGTGTGACATGCATGGCTGTTGCTAAAGGACTGGCAATAAATGAAATATGAATCAAAGCTTCCTCCAATTCCTTGACTCGGTCCTTCAGTCTGGCATTCTCGGCCTCAATGCCTCCAATGGAATCATCAAGAGCATCTTCGGTTGCTTTGTGAAGTCGGGAGATTTGGGACGACCGCATGTTCACAAGGTTAATCTTTGAACGAGATTTCCCTTTATTATTTTTTACATCTCTCTTTTCAATAATTATTTTTTTAGACTCGCTGTAAAAAACAACGCTCTGGAATACGAAGGATTCATCTTCGTAAAAAATTTCAGTATCAACTATGTCCATTGGGTGACTATGCTAGATCGCATCTCCGAGCTGATCAAGGTTGCAGAATATGCTATCTAGATTAGTCTCAAGTTCCATGTTCTCACTCTCAATTTCGGGCTCTTCCTCTTGCCCTACATTTTTTTTTCTCTTCTTCTCGATGGGAAGCTTGTGAGAAATATCGATTTTAGGGCGATGAGGGTTGTTATCTCCTCCTCTGTTTGAAGAATTCTGGGTTTCTTTCTTATTGGGGTGGGCCATTGGAGCGATGCTCTGGGATGTCGTACTTTTGGGAGTGGTATCCGACGATTGAACACTCTTCTCACCGGGGCCTTTTCCCTGTTGCTTGTACAATTCAACGGTTCTTTGCAATGTGTCTAGGTCGTTGGCATCAGAAGCATGAGTGTTGCCGTCAATGTCTCTATTTTCACCCAGGTGTCTTTGGAAAAAAGAATTGTTGAGGCCAACTGCAAGTAAGTATTCTAAAAAAATTCCATTAGGGTCGAACCCTCTTAGCCTTTCAACATATCTTAGGTTCAAGTTGTTGAAATGGGTTGCGAATTCATCAATTTTGTTGATGTTCCTCAACATGAAGTCCTCGACTTTCCAAGGCATTGGAATGAACTATTTTTGTCTCTTCTCGTGGAATAGATGCAACCATTAGTTGTATTTCCTTGCTATTTCTGTAACAAACATTCTATCCGTAATGTGACATGGAAGAAGAGCAAGTTTTTCCTTGGAGCCAAAAATCCTTATCACATTGCAATTCTCCATTTGTTCAAGTGCCCCCTTCCTGTTCAAAAACTTGGTTGCCTAGTCAAATATGTGGGGAGCATCCTTTTCCTAATAATAAAACTTTGAAAACAGAGACAAAGTTATTAAAAACCTCATAAAAATAGTGGGAGGCCTTGTGCCTCCACAAGGCCCGATACAAGAAGGTTACTCGTTCGAATTCCCAGTTTACCTTCTTGGACAAAGACATTTTTGGAAACATACAACAATGTGCTATCACGAAAAACAAGTAGCATGACATATAAAATTTCTTCTCATTTTTGAAGCTTGACAATCGGGAACATATTTCAAGGGAAATTAGCTTCCCCCAATAAAAAATAACTTCTTCCTTTACTGTGAAATATAAAATATAAAGAACCATGCAGGAAATAGTTGTTGTGGATTCCTCTCTCGTTATTTTTGTAAATAGCCAGGCAATTTCCTAGAATTGATTTCTAAATGAACTAACCTGCAAGCTTGTGATATCTTTAGGAACTGCCATCGGGTCTTCGAGGAACTTGGGAAATAGGCCCAAACTGTTATTATGCTTTCTTAGGAACTACTTGGAGTCTTCTCCTCTGAACGTCAATGTTGGCTCCAACAATATCAACATCTTGTAGAAGACTTGTGGTGACAAAGAAAGAAGAGAGTGGTCCTGTAGTGGAATAATTCTTTAGCCTGAAATATATTTATCGGTGCACCAAGAGACCAACTCCTTACAATAAAAAAAATTCAGGGACACAACCTGTACGAGAAATTCCAGAGGTCCAAATTATTTCATTCTGGGCGGAAGGGGATGAGTAGTAAGAATATGCATTGGACCATTGGAAGTTATGGTCCTCGCACCCGAAGATGTTCACTGTATCTCCACAGAATTGCTGTCGAGCTGTTGCCATAAGTTTATGAGAACGTCTGTTTTCTGCAGACGATGATTGAAATGAACAATTGGAGGGGATAATATAATCCTCTGCAAATGTTGGTTCAATGCATGTTTATGGGAAATATCCTCGAGCCTTTCGCTCATTAATGACAATCTCTATGGGTGCTGCATGATGAGCTATTAGCAGTAAAGCTTACTTATTGCATACTTAGAAGTGTGAAGGTGGCAGGTACAATGAAGAGCAATTAAGGATTGGAGGTTTCGTGAACACGCCAACTCGACGACGTGCGAACGAAATTCCATGATGTTTGAAATTAACAATCGGAAGGGATAATATAACCCTCCACAAATCTTAGCTTAATATGTATTAATGGGAGATCTCCTCGAGCCTTTCGCTCATCAATGACAATCTATACGGTTCCTGCATGATGAGTTGTTAGCATTAAATCTTACTAATTGCATATTTAGAAATAAGACCTTATATATATATATATATATATGTTTTTATAAACAATTTTTTATTATAAACAAGTGCGAATGTGACGGAGATGGGAAGATCAAGTAAGGAATGGCCAAGTATGAAAAGCGGTCGGACGAGCTTCAAAATAGGGTTACAAGGGATACTCAAAATAGGTGAGTGTCTGACGGTCAAATTGTATGTCTCAAAATTTTTGACTGTAAAACGCGTAAAACAGAAGAGGGCATTATGGGGGTAGTTCAGCGATCGGTTTGTATATTTGTGGAATTCTGGGAAAGTGGCTAAGTATGGAATAGGGAAATGGTCAGTCAGACTCGTTTTCAGAATTAAGGATTGAAGGTTTCGTGAACGGACCAACCCAATGACACACGAACGACATTCCATGATGTTTGAAATTAACACTCGGAATGGATAATATAACCCGCCACAAATCTTGGTTTAATGCGTATTAATGGAAGATCTCCTCAAATATTGGTTTAGCATTAAAGATTACTAATTGCATACTTATAAATAAGACCTTATATATATATATATATAATAATAATAATAATAATAATAATAATAATAATAATAATAATAATAATAATGTTTTTATAAACAATCTTTTTTATTATAAATAAGACTATTATATATCTATATATAATAGTCTATATATATAATAAATAAGACTATTATAATAAAAAAGATTGTTTATAAAAACATTATTATATATATATATATATATATATAATGTAACGACCCCGATGTTACGACTACAAGCGACGCAAGCAAGTGCAATTTTTTTTTTTGTTTGAAGCAAGAAGGCAACAACGACGACAGTTAAACAACACAACTTGACGACGAACACGACACATGCAGATCAGGAAACAAACAACAACGACTCAACACTCTATCACATCATGCAAATAGATGAAACATGCGATAATCAATACACATATAGAAACAACTACCCGCCCGACACAAGCAAGGCAACACCTACAAGCTAACAGACAACATCAACAACCTGACACAATGGCTTCGACGACCAAGAACTAGAAACCTCTACGTCGCACAAAACCCAATGCCTTAAGGCATTACAAAACCAAGTACCAACAATCATTACCACAAATAAACGCCCACATCGGGAAGCACAGACTCCGACCAGATTATCATTCGCCTCTATCCATTAGGGTGCGCAATGATCCCCTTATCAAGAATAATGTCATCACCAGGCGATAGGCGTGACAGTAACCCAGGCGCAACATAACATATCTAGACCAATAACCCAAGAAAAATCCAACACGCTAGGAGACCAAATTAACTGAAAAAAATATATGAAGACTATACCCAAGCACCCAAGAAACAAGTCGACAAGACGCAAGGTGACATCACTCAATTTAAATTGCGCAACTATCTAAAGGGTTTCTTGTTTCCTACAAGGCAACATGTGTGGTAAAAAACTATGAACAACCACCATTTACAATTCGACTTAAGGCACAAGGTGCATAGTAACCAAATAACTGTTAAACTATTAATCGTTTTAGCTAATAAACTATTAAACCCTCAACCATTAATCTTGTACAAGCTATCAACTATTACGCCAATAAACCGTAAATCAATAATTGTTAATCATTATGTCTATGTGTGAAGGAGTGAACTATTATCATTGCAATTAATCCAGTAATCTATTACCCAAGAAATCAAGCCATTATTCTATTACCATCGCATAATTTAATCTATTGTGGCAGAAGTCAAAAGACTGATATGTAAGACGATTAAATGAACAATCACTATATAACGAAAAGAAACAATTAATCTATTGTTTGCATAAGTCATAACACACACACACACACACACACACACACATATAAAATCGTTGTCAAAATAAATACAAGATTGTTGTCCATTAATACATATCAAAACAAAACACTATCCATAAATCATGTCAGAAAACTCTATCCATTAATACATAGCCAAAAATCGCTATCCATTAAAACCTATCCAATGCAAACATATTAAAACACTGTCTAATAAATAATATCGTTGTCTATTTAGGATTTGCCCGGGGTCTATTAAATTGTGTTACTATATCTATTAAAAGGTCGCTGTCAACCATCCCATTGCTGTAAAAAGGGTATGATATCGCCGTGTAAAGATAAAATATGAAATATAATATTGTTGTCTATAAAAATGACTGTCTATAAAATAAACAATTAGTTGTCTAAATATATATTGGATGAGAACACAGTCAACACAACAGTAATCACCACGTTGTCAATCCCATAATACCTACTACCATTCACCTAGAAAAGACTGACACTCACATGTAACTCTGTCTTTCCTAACTGTACATTTAAGGGCATCACTATCTAACAGATAATTTCGCTGCCTATCGAATACATTAGGTGGCTGTCAAAATCTCTATCTAAAGAAATCTCTGTCCAATAAAATCGCTGCTTAAACATATAACTGCTGTCTTTTATATATAAAATTACTATCTATTATATATGAAGTCGTTGTCATCTATATACACTTACGCTGTCACTAAATCGCTATTTTCATATCTCTGTCACACATTTATTTTAAACGTTGTCTAGTAATTATAACAACACTGTCTTTTAGCAAGGAATAGCATTATCTCTATCTATATAAATCACTATCAAAGGTAAAACGTAGTCTATATGATGAAGTACTTGTTGTCCAAATATATGCTGAAAACATAGTCTAAATATATGTTGAAAACACAGTCTTTATATATGCTGAAACACAGTCTAAATATGTGCTGAAAACAAAGTCTATTAAATCGTTGTCCTTTAAATCTATGATAATGCTGTCTATCCACATAAGATTTTGCTGTCAATTAAATGTATGATCGCAGAGTTTATTTTTGGGGACGACACACGGATTATCCATAACAAAAAACACAAAGATGAGGTTGCTTACACGTAGAGGTGAATTAAATGCAGAGATTAATCATTCCACAAAAGCACAGAGATCAAGCCCCCAATTCGCTGAGTGGGTACTGTATAAATGCTGTGTCGTATGCTAATAGTTTTGTGGAGTTAAATTTTGTGTATTATGCCCAGAAAAGCGTGGTGTGAGATCTGTGTAACAAGAAAAGAAGAGGATGCGTAAAACGATTTATATATTAAATCGTTGTCCAAATATATCGTTGTATATATATCGATGTGTATCGCTGGGTGTATCACTGTCCAAACTATATGATATACAATTTAAAGTGATAAGCCATCACCACGCTGTCCATCATATGGATAAAACACAGTCACATATAGTTAAAAAAAACACAGTCTCACATAAAAAGCAGTGATAATCATTCAAAAGAAGAACACAAAGATTACTCATTCAGAATTGAGTCATCCAAGACGCAGATACATTCATTCACCAAAAAGACGCAAGGATTAATCATCCAGAAAACGCAGATGTAATCAATCACAAGAAAACACATAGATTACCATTCAAGCACAACGATTTATCAAAGTTTAAACAATTAAAAGACATAGTGTAATCAGAGTTTAATCCATCAAGATGCAGAGTTTAATCATAAGAGAAAAAGCAGAGATACTCATCCACAAGGAGGGCGCAAGGATTAGAGATCAATCAGAAAAGAAAAACACATAGATAAGCAAGGGATAGATAGATGGGTGAAATTTATCTTTCACTTATTATCCATGCACATGAAAGTAGGGCATTTGAATCTATAGGTCTTTAAACACTGGAGTGACGACCGTCAGTTCGGTTCCTGGCCGACTTCTTAGACACAAACTAATAACTAAATGGATAAGGGACGAAAGATAAAAACACAAATTCTTCTTCGTAATAATCAATAAAAACAACCTCGAGAAGTCATTGCAATAAGAAGTTGGGTTTTCCAAGGGAAATCAGTTCAAAAATCAACAAGCAAGGGGGTTACAAATACCATAGGAAATCAGGTGAAAGAAAGCTCATGGCAATGAAATCTTCAACCGAGCACAAAAAATAACATGTGTAAATTAAATTTCATTGCAAGTAACAACTTTAACAGACATACCTTATCCAAACATGAATTCTTCGTAGTTGTTGTCCCGTGTATACTCCGTCCAACTACCGCTTGCCAACTGATGTGGCCTCACCGGTACCTCCCAGCCAACGCTGGGGGTACTCTTCTTCCCCCTGAGCTCCCTGAGCTGCAAAGGGGCCATACACACAATACTAGAGAACTGCTACACCCAGCTCACCTCACAAGGTTGAGCTACCACTCGTTACTCGAGCTGGGTATCCAAACTCCCATAAGAGAAAGTTCAATCAAGATAAAAATTCGGCAACGTAACGTTACGCAAAAATATGAGATCCATAGTCCTCCTCCTCCCTCCTTTTATAGAGTTTTTAAAGTAATTAGTTTCCCAAATTCTCATTAAATTCTTTTTTCAGTTAATTAATTTCGAAAAACCTCCCCTGTACACATGTCACCCATCCCCATAGTTGCACCAGAAATCAATTTTATTAATTAATTAAATATTCCTATTTCCCTCACTCACCTAAAAGCATTCCTAAAAACGCTCCTTGGTGTCCCAACATTCCCTTACAAATCTTAAATGACTTACACCTTACTTAATTCCTAGTTGAGTTCATAAATAACAAGTTCCCAAGGCAAGATTCCTTACTAAGTTAGACATTCAACTTTTTCTTTATGTTTCCTCTTTTTCTTTAAGTTTCCTATTTCTTTTAAGTTTCCCTCTTTTTCTTTTTTAACTAAAAATCAATTTAGCAAGTGTAGATGAAACAACCATTTACCCTTTTTCTTCTTTAATTAAAAATTAATTTAGCAAGTGTACATAAAACAACCATTTACCCTCTTTTCTTTTTAACTAAAAATTAAATTAGTAAAAGTAGATAAGAACAACCATTTCCCTTTTTAAAATTTTAATCCTCCATTATAATTTTGACTTTAATAATACATTTGAATTTCTTACCCCCCTTCTTGTTACATGTTTATTTATTATTATTATTTTTTTGACCACATCTTCTACTTAGACCTAGGTTTAATTTCACTAGGCTGGACGACATTTTCATTAGGGAAAAATTGTTTTTAAATCTTACTTATCACATCATTCATTTTAGGGACGACTAGGTTTATTCACTTACCAGTTAAAATCACGACGTTTCTTTTAGGACGCACTAGGTGCTCCAAGGGTGCCACTCACCTATTTCTATTTTCCTTGCGTGATGTTCCCTTCAAGACACACTACGTACTCCAAGGGTGCTACTCGCCTCTTTCCGTTTTCCTTGCGCGATGTGCCCTTCAGGA
This sequence comes from Picea glauca, assembly GCA_000966675.3. Classification (NCBI taxonomy): domain Eukaryota; kingdom Viridiplantae; phylum Streptophyta; class Pinopsida; order Pinales; family Pinaceae; genus Picea; species Picea glauca. The sequence continues at coordinate 103,959 of JZKD02S2320257.1, forward strand.
CACACAATATGCTCCAAGGGTGCCACTCACTTCTTGATTGACTTTGGTAGACGTAAAAAACCCCTGGAGTCAATACTCCTCTAGGTGATCTTGTGGGAGACTAAGGGCCTCTAAGAAATAAGGCCCCTGCCTTATTGCACGCCCTTTAGAATCATCGTGAGCGACTATCACAATATGCCCTCACAGCATCGTGGGTCTTCTCGAACTAGGTAATCATTAACCTACAGTTTGAGCCACGACGAGAGTGCTAGTAGGATGTGGCAGGGATGCTGCCACACCTCTCCCTCAAAGTCTCTGGTTGTCCTGCGTGACCCCTCTACTCCACATGTGAGTTTGGTTGAGAAGCTATCGTCAACCTGCATCCATCAACAAATCATGTCAGCAATAATAATCAATCATCATAACATCTAATCATATGTACATATGTCACATCAACAATATTCAACCCAATAGTTCACTCCCTGACTTGATCCAGAGTCCAAAGGGTTTCATCGATGCCTCTGCATCCTCAAGGTCCAAATTCCTGCACACTCAGGAGAACCTAGTCAATAACACCTATCTATGTAATACAACCAAATAACATATCATCAAATCCATAATATCTCACAATCATAATCAAACGACCAATCGTATAATAATCTGGATCACTTGCAAGCAAGTGTCCTCAAAGAATAAGTTCGCTCAGTGTGCGCAAGAGAGGGATGTTGCATACACCCCCTCTTGGTCTAAACTTCGTCTCAAATTTTCACAGTATCTAAGTGTCGAGATAAAGTGTATCACAGTATCATAAGTCTATCTATCAAACAAAAATGGAAACTGTTGACGCATATCATATGCATCCTCCCAGGTTGCCGAGTGTGGACTATAGTTGTCCCACTGGACCTTGAACTGATCTACTGTTCGACGCCATAGCTGTCGAATGCGATGGTCTAGGATGCATATTGGCTCAACCATGAGTGCACCCTTGTAAGATACTTGGAAGGAACTCATGTCAATAACATGTGTAGGATTGCTAATATAATGTCTCATAACAGATACGTGAAAAACATCGTGCATACACCTCAAGAATCACGCAAGGCTAGTCGATAGGCCACGGGCCCCTTCTTTTCCACAATCTCGAAAGGTCCCATGAACCTAGGAGATAATTTAGCACCCCTTCCAAAATTGATCAAACTCTTCTGCGGTTTCACCAGTAAGAAGACTCAATTGCCAACTTCCTAATTACGAACGACACGATGCGCATCGACATAACTCTTTTGCTGATCCTGCGCTTCCTTGATCCTTTGTCTTATTGTTTTCATTTAATATTCCATTTCTTGGTTTGCTTCTGGTCCCACCATGACCCTATCCTCAAACCGGTCCCAACTCAAAGGTGTCCGACACGATCTCCTATAAAGAAACTCGAAAGGCGCCATCTTAATGGTGCTTTGATAACTATTGTTAATCCAAATTATACCAGTGGCAAGAATTCTTCCCAACGCTTCTGCTGGTCCATCACGTACATGCACAACATGTCATCCAAGATTTGGTTTGATCGTTCAGTCTACCCATCTGTCTCTAGGTGATACGCAATACTAAAGTTAAGTTGGGTTCCTAAGGCCTCTTGGAAACTAGTCCAAAATCGTTTGGGAAGCACTGATCCTCTATCGGATATAATCCTTTTAGGCACGTCGTGCAACCTCACAATCTCACTGATGAAAAATCTATCTATGTCAGGTGCCTAATACGTCGTATGCACAGGAATAAAATGAGCACTCTTCTTTAGAGTGTCGACTACCACAAAAATCGAGTCACGTCTCCTTGCCGTCAGTGGCAATCCAACAATGAAATCCATCGAAATGACCTCCCATTTCGATTCCAAAATAGCGTGTGGCTGTAGTAATCCTACTAGATGTCTATGTTCAACCTTAATCTGTTGACATTCTAGACATCTTTCCACGTAGCTGACTATGTCTGCCTTCATTCCTTTCCAGAAGAATAAGGGTTTAAGGTCTGACCTCATCTTTATGACTCCCGGGTGAGCCATGTGCAATGATTTGTGAGCCTCGTTTAGGATCAAAATCCTCAACTCGTCGTTGGGAGGTATGTAAATTTGACCTTTAAATCTCAATAATACGTCGTTTTTCATAGTAAATCCTTTAGTTTTGGTACCATCATTGTGTTTTGTCCAATAACATCCTTGACCTCCTTGTACCAGTCATTATTGCGCTGTAAGCTTATAATATTTTTCACATAGATTCGTCTGGAGAGGCATCACCGAATAGATGCATGGTCTTCAACTCAATCCATTCGCCACTCTGTTCAATGTTCCCTTTATGTAAGTTATCTCGAAATCATACTCGCTAAGCAATTCCTACCAATGCCGTTGTCGCGCGTTCAAGTCTCTTTGTGTAAAGATGTGCGGTAGTCCACAATGGTCCGTTTTTAGTTCGAATTTCCGTCCAATAAGGTAGTGTCTCCAAACTCTCAAGGCATAAACAATGGCTAATAACTCCAAATCGTGCGTCACATAGTTCTCCTCATGCCTTCTTAACTTCCTCGAGATGTAAGTGATCACTCGACTATCTTGCATCAAGACTCCGCCTAAGCCTTCCTTGGATGCGTTAGTGCATACTAAGAAGTTCATGTCCATGTTAGGGAAATTTAGTATTGGTGATGTTGTCAACAACTCCTTAAGCCTCCAAAATGCTTCCACGCATTTCTCGGTCCAAACAAACTTCTTGTTCTTCTTCTGCAATTTTGTAATCGGTTTTTCTATCTTCGAAAAACCCTCGACAAACCGTTGATAGCATCCCGCTAAACCCATGAAGTTGCGCACTTCAGGGACATTCATTGGTGTAGGCCATTCCACAATAGCCTTGAACTTTGATGGATCCATGACGATACCTTCATCAGAGATGACATGCCCTAAGTAGTGAATTTTCGATTGATAAAACGAGCATTTAGACAATTTCCCATACAATTTGTTCTCTTGCAGACATTATAGTACCAAGCGCAAGTGCTCGTCATGCTCCTCCATCTTATGAGAGTAAATCAAAATATCGTCAATGAATACTTGGACGAAATTTTTGAAGTACTCACGAAACACCCCATTCATCAAACTCATAAATACCCTTGGGGCGTTCATCAGTCCAAACGGTAAAACAATAAACTCGTAATGTCCAAACTTCGTCTTAAAGGCAGTCTTAGGGATGTCATCCTATTTGATCCGTAACTGGTGATACCCTGATATCAAGTCGATCCTTGAAAACACCGTCTTACCCTTCATTTCATCAAACAGATCATCAATCCTTGGCAACAGATACCGATTCTTGATCGTTGCCTTGTTCAAATGACGTAGTCAATGTAGAGTCTCCACGACCCATCCTTATTTCATATGAAAATAACAGGCACACCCCATAGTGACACACTTGGATGTATAAGTCCTAGGTCCAACAACTTCTTTAGTTTCATTTTCAACTCCTGTAACTCTGGGGTCGACATCCGATAAGACGTTCTTGCTATCGGTTCAGTACTTGGTTTTAGGTCTATGATAAATTCCAAATCCCTCTCCGGTGGCATCCAAAGTAAATCCTTAGGGAAGACGTCCACAAACTCTCTTACCACCAGAAGGTGTTATAGACTCTCCACTACTCCCTTCTCATTTAACGCAAGGATCGCATAAAGGTTACATCCCTTGCACATTCTCTTCTGTAGCTACAAGGAAGAGATGAACCTTAGAAAAAATTCCTGGTTCCGACCTATAATCACCTGTCTTTGTCCCTCATCATCGACCAAGCTCAACCATTTTGTGTTATAGTTGAGGCACCGGTGATTTGTTCTGTGCTCGGTTGAAGATTTGCTTGCCAACCGATGTGACCTCACCGGTACCTCCCAGCCAACGCTAGGGGTACTCTTCTTCCCCCTGAGCCCCCCGAACTGCAAAGGGGCCAGACACACAATACCAGAGAAATGCTAGCACCCAATTAAGTTAGACATTCAACTTTTTCTTTATGCTTCCCCTTTTCTTTAAGTTTCCCCTTTTTCTTTAAGTTTCCTATTTCTTTTAAGTTTCCCTCTTTTTCTTTTTTAACTAAAAATCAATTTAGCAAGTGTAGATGAAACAACCATTTGCCCTTTTTCTTTTTTAATTAAAAATTAATTTAGCAAGTGTAGATAAAACAATAATTTACCCTCTTTTCTTTTTAACTAAAGATTAAATTAGTAAAAGTAGATAAGAACAACCATTTCCCTTTTTAAAATTTTAATCCTCCATTATAATTTTGACTTTAATAATAAATTTGAATTTCTTACCTCCTTCTTGTTACATGTTTATTTATTATTATTATTTTTTGACCACATGTTCTACTTAGACCCAGGTTTAATTTCAATAGGCTCGACGACATTTTCATTAGGGAAAAATTGTTTTTAAATCTTACTTATAACATCATTCGTTTTAGGGTTGACTAGGTTTATTCACTTACTAGTTAAAATCACGATGTGCCCTTCAAGACGCACTAGGATCTCCAAGGGTGCCACTTGCCTCTTTCCGTTTTCCTTGCGGGACATGCCTTTCAGGACGCATTACATACTCCAAGGTTGCCACTCCCCTCTTTTTCGTTTTGCTTGTGCGATGTGCCCTTCAGGACACACTATGTGCTCCAAGGGTGCCACTCGCCTCTTGACTGACTTTGGTAGACATCAAAAACCCATGGAGTCAATACTCCACTAGGTGATCTTATGGGAGACTAAGGGCCTCTAAGGAATAAGACCCCTACCTTATTGCGTGCCCCTTAGAATCATAGTGAGCGACTGTCACAGTCAGCCCTCACGACATCGTGGGTCTTCTCGAACTAGGTAATCGTTAACCTACAGTTTGATCCACAACGAGAGTGCTAGTAGGATGTGGTAGGGTTGCTGCCACACCTCTCCCTCAAAGTCTCTGGTTTTTCTACATGACCCCTCTACTCCACATGTGAGTCTGGTCGAAAAGCTATCGTCATCCTGCATCCATCAACGAATCATGTCAGCAATAATAATCAATCATCATAACATCTAATCATATGTACATATGTCACATCAACAATATTCAGCCCAACAGTTCACTCCCTGACTTGATCCAGAGTCCAAAGGGTTTCATTGATGCCTCTGCATCCTCAAGGTCCAAAGTCCTGCACACTCAGGAGAACCTAGTCAATAGCACCTATCTATGTAATACAACCAAATAACATATCATCAAATCCATAATATCTCATAATCATAATCAAACGACCAATCGTATAATAATCCGGATCACTTGCAAGCAAGTGTTCTCAAAGAATAAGTTCACTCGGTGCCCGCAAGAGCGAGATGTTACACATAAATATGAAAAACGGTCAGATGAGCTTGAAAGTAGGGCTGCAAGGGATACAAAGGAGAGGTGAGTGCTCGACGGTCAAATTATATGTATTTA
>JZKD02S2320257.1:138383-173786 GCA_000966675.3 Picea glauca
AAATATTTTCAAGAATACAAGTCTTCTTCATTTTTAGATCACCCGCTTCCATAAAACCCATTCCAAATAGAGTGTGTGACTTTATTCACATTGAGGGCTTTACACTGGCATGCTTTGATGGAGCGGCACAATTACATGGGGGTTGCTATGCAGTGGGTGGATTATTTAAAACTCATCCTTCGAGGGTCACCAAATGGTACATCAACTGCAGAGTGGGCACAAACACAAAGGCGGAGCTAATGGGTTTGTGGGCGACTCTCACATTGGCTTCACTCTGGGAAATTGATAAAATTCAAATTTTGAGGGATTCAAAAGTCATTATTGATTGGACGAATCACAAGGGTCAACTTCAAGCAGTGAATTTAGATGGCTGGAAATTAAAAACATTGGAATTGAAAAAATTATTTAAAGAATTTAGTTTCCAGCACATATATCGAGAGCACAATAAAGAGGCAGACTTATTGTCAAAGTGGGTGCTAAAGGAGCCCAAAGGTAGACTGACTGTCTATCATTGGCATAATGGTGAAGAAATCCCACCTACCCATCTAAACATCTTTGAAAATTGAGTCGTCTTGAGTATCGAGGTGTCTTTCGGAGATGTTGTGGTCTTTTCATCAATCTACATCTATCCAATCTTTACTTCAGTTGATGTTGGTATAATGTTTTGTGTAAACAGTATGGAGTCTTTTGTTTTATTCAGTATAGAAAAATATAGTTTGATTGTACTCTCACAGTATCGAACAGAAACGATACGGTGTCTGTAAAAAAAATTATACCATTATATAATTTAGAGATACTTTTCTTCGGGGAAAAAAAAATAATCATACTATCGTCACCATTCATCTACCTATTAGTGTCTTTGAGATCATTCATATTTTCCATGTTATCCAGTTATCAAGATCACCATTAATCAAGAAATAGTAATGCATCATAACATCATCATATAAATTCCTCATCAATTAAAATCTTTAGGATCAACAATTGTAATTGAACACAATTCATTATTATCATTGTATTGAATCACACTATTGACGCCATTATACATCATTGTTAAATCACAAACTTTGAATTATGCATGTCTTTGGTCTTAGTTCCTCTATGTCATCTTTATTATTAAGGTCGTGTCAACTAGTATCAATAATATTCTCAAATCAATTTATCGCCAATAAATTCCACTCTCGTTAATCAATTATCCAACCATGGTTGTATTACCCAATCACTAAGGTGAGTGTCCCATGGCACAAACTTTTAATTCAAATCTGTGGAGCATCATTGAATACAATTACTATATTAGCATCCTACTTAATGGAATTATCATTACTCTAATTCAAATGATTGGTATTTCCCCAAGTCATCAACTTAATGCCATCTGATCATTAATTAAATATCATTATACACCATTTGAGGATCTCATGGTTCCATCAATTTCTACATGATCACAAAAACTAGGGGAAAGTTCAAGACTTATCACACATATGCATATATCTCTAACTATAAAATACTTACAAAATGCATACATGCAAGGTATACTAGGTTGCTAAAGCCATGCAGGAATAGGGTAGATGTAAAATTTCACATGGTTAGGAGGAGAAATTTCTCAAACTAATTCCACCTTAGGTCTGGGTTCTAGGAAAAGGGTATTTTATAGACATTACGATAGCTAGGTAAGGCACAAAGAGTTAAACATAATTTAAATCATGGGCAATTTAGTCAAAATGTAGTTAAATTAAAGAACCTACATTAATCTCTTATCTACATCCTTCTATATTAAGTTGCATTTATTTGTCTAACGAGCTAAATAAATCCAAATACATTAATCACGCAACAACACTAGATGCACTCCACCTAGGGTTTTCATGCTTTCTAGTGGTGTTGATTCAATCATTGTGTCACCTCATGTGTATTGCATCTGAAGCAGAATGGGATAAACCTGGGCTCCTCCAATAGCTCACGGGATTAGGGCCAAACAATAGGGGGTTTAAATATCAAAAAAAATTGCTTGGAACCTTAGACCTCCGAACCAACTTATCCATAAGGCACGATCTCCTTATCACTTGGCCATTATCCAATCCTTAGATATATTGATTCACTATGATGTTACCAAGGTCATGTGAACTTTTCACTCAAACCAATACAAAAGGATATCCTCAAGAATGGTGTGTTCCCCAACATGGATAGTGCATGTATGTTGATATAGATGATTTTAAGAACAAAAGTAAATTCTATTTTTTTCCAAGGTTGTCATTCATATATTGTGAAAATTAAAATCGCATGATACTATCATGCTATATTAAATTAAAAGGTAAATTTTACAATGATACCAAAAGTAAATTTTTGACGATTAATTTGTGGAATTAAATTAACATAAGTTATACATCAATAACAATTGGAATTGATAATTAAACTATTTCTATTTATTACAATGACACTCAAGCTCTATAGTAATCAACATTGACTAGGTGTGAGTTCCAAAGATGCAAAAAAAATATTCTAACTCTATTAAGGCTATCATTTATCCATTGCAACAATTAAGGTCCTATGATAACATCAAGTTAGAATTAAGAAATTTTGACAACCATATTAAATTGAAATAAAAATCAATGTTAAATGAAATTAAATATAGCATGCATTATTTAATAATAAGACCATTTCACAGTTCAAATCCAGAGGGGGGTAGGGTATGTATACCTTTGTATACTTTAGCAGTCAAATTGTTGCACGGATGGGGGTCCCATACACCATTTTGAGGGGTGACATGTGCGGGGGGGGTCATCTTTGACCCCGAAGTAAATCAGATCATTGAGTATGCTTGGGGGTTAGGGGCTAACACAAACAACCAAGATGAAGTCTTAGCGATGTATATGGGAATGAAACTAATCATAGTTAATAGCTCAACACATGTAATTGTTACTGGTGACTCTGAATTGATTATTAAAGGGATTCGAAGGCTAAGTAAAAATCCATAGTCCAATCTTCAACGAATCTACACCAGAATTATGGGCAAAGAGAAAAAATTCAAATCAATGGACTACTTTCATATCCTAAGAAAGTAAAATGGAAAAGTTGATAGTCTTACAAAATCCTCTAAAAAAATGGATCAAGGAGCATCAGAATCAATGGGGTGGCTTCATTAATCAGTATTCCCTAAACAAATGAATCAACTTTGAAAAAATATGTTTTGTCTCCTTAGCAAACATCAAATCTAAGCTTCAAATTCAATAAATCAAGGAATAGGATGGGACGTGACCCCACCTCTGATCCCCATTGAGAAATACTACATTAGCAGTGCATCTGAATCCTTTAGAGCATGCCCCGTACTTGTTACACGAGGCCTCCTCCCTCATAGGCACATTTTGTTTCTCTCCCGTGTGGCTCATATTAAACTCCCCCATGTTGAAATGACGGCCCAATATGGGATTTTCCTCTTACCTTTGGTCTGGATCATCAAAGCCATCCCCCTCGAGTTCTCTCATGTCTCTGCTCGCATGGACCCTATTGCATGGAACCTAGCTTTATCTTTAATGTATTTCCATGCACTAGCATCTGTGTTTATGGCATCACTCTCCCACAAGTTGGCCTTTGCAACATTACCAAATTGGGCATACATTGATCAGGAAGCACAAGTCATTGGGGAATTTGTTGAATTCATGGCTCATTTTTGTTTCTTCACAACTAAGCAATGTCTCTCCCTTTGGATTATCACTATGCTCCTTTGTGAACCCTCAAGCATGTGGAATCAAGAGAATTTCCCTTGTGAGTGCACCAATTGTAGGCTAGATACAATGCAAGCTCAAATGGAGAGGTAACATCAGGAATTGGAAACTCTTTGTACTTCCAATGCTTGACTCGCACTAAAAGTCTAGGAATAGGAGGAACAATAGGATCAAGAACTGGTTATTGTGTTGTGAACAATTAATTCCCACATTGAACAACTTCACTCCTTTCATAGACATGCTCATCCCAACAATTTAGGAAATGCAATACAACAACAACCTGCACCAACCATAGGCTCTTATGCATCCTATGAGGTCCTTCGGATAGTTTGCCATCAGCACAACCCTGATGCTTCAAAGAATGCTCCAGGAGGGAAATACACCGATCTTAAACTCGACTAGCCAGGTTTATGAAGTAAAAATTTGTATTTTTGCTTTTTACATATGTCAAACTGTATACTTGGAAAATTAGAAGTAACTATTTTTTGTAGTCTTCTAAATGTATGAGCCCTTTAAGGAACTGTAAGGCTCTTACTATGTCGATGGCTTGCGATCTTTTTGAAATTTTGTACTACTTGGTTGTTTTTACCTTAGCACGACCACTTTTATAATAAAATTCCCTAACCATTTCTGTAAAAATAAATAATACCATTTCACGGTTAATGACAACTCACTCTACATGCATAACTATAAATTAAACAAAATGCCTAGAAGCAATTCCAAAATGTGATAAAAATTAAAGTTCATATGGAAAGCTAACCATACAAAATTATGCCAAGGAAATCACCATCATGCATATATTTGACTCCAAGAATGCAATGTGTAGTGCCCTCCCAAGGCTTCATAGCTAAATAATAAATCTAATAACAAAATAATTTCTAGCAAATTAAATTCTCAAATTTCACTTTCACAACATAATTTCAATATATATATATATATATATACCATAATTTTGATTGAGAGAAAAATACTAATAATAGTAAAATACTTGTTGAAGAAGAAGTTTGTCCTTTAGTTGTTGCATGTTGCATAATGTTTACTTGCCTGAAACTACCTGAAAACATAATGTTTTCCTCCCATCCAGCTAGGAACAGAGGCTCTTTGGCTCCCTAGCTCCAAGAATCATTGTGGTTTCTTGGCCCTCAAGCCCAAAATCCCAACAACACCAGTCCACTTGTAAACCCACCAAATTTCCTAAAGAAAAATTGTCCTTCTCTCCCAGATTTCTCCCTCCTTCCTCTTCCTCCCCCAAAAATATCTCCCCTTCCAAAGTCCCACTCCCTCCTTCTTATCCTCCTCCTCTCAAATTCCCCCTCATCATCAATTTCCCATCTACCTTATCCTTGGTCATAAATTCATACCTACCCTTAAAACACATGAAATACTCAATTTATTTAATGTTACATTTCTTAATTCAAAAGGGATAAATAAATAAATGTTAAAATATAATTAGTTCAATAATTAATTGACTTAGATAAATGAATGATTTAATCATTTAATTAACTTTTAATACCTTAATAACTTAATTTACCTTACTTAATCAAATCATTAATTAATATAATTGGCTTGTTACACAATGGATGCCATTAATTTCATTTTCTCATACACACATCTTAACATCATACGTGACACACATGCATCTATATACATAACTAGGGTTCATTATTCGCCCATATAGTTCATCATACACATGTATACATGTACATATACATAAATGTAAATGCACAATTGGGAATATGTAGGAAATGATTAACACACACACACACACACACACACACATAGAGATATGTGTGTGTGTGTGTACACACGCACATGTTCGCATATTATTCAACTCGAGAATACATGCATTTATTGCTAAGTACATATATATTAAAGTGTCATACATATATATACTTTGTGTGTGTGTGTGTGTGTCTGTGTGTGTGAAAATTTATCCATTGCGACAATTAAGGTCCTATGATAACATCAAGTTAGAATTAAGCAATCTTGATAACCACCTTGAATTGAAATAAAACTCATTGTTAAATGAAATTAAATGTAGTATGGGCTATTTGAAAATAAGACCATTTCATAGTTGATTACAACCCACTCTACACACATATCTATAAAATAAACAAAATGCCTAGAATCACTTCCAAAATGTGATAAAAAATAAATTTCTATGGAAAGTCAACAAGTCAAAATTATGCCAAGAAAATCACCATCATGCACATATTTGACTCTATGAATGCAATGGATGCCATTATTATCATTTTCTCATGCACACATACTAACATCATATGTGACACACACACATAGCTAGGATTCATCATTTGCCTATATAGCTCAACGTACACCTTTATACATGTACATATGCATAAATGTAAATGCACAATTGGACACACACACACACACATACGTGTGTGTGTGTGTGTCCAATTGTGCATTTACATTTATGCATATGTACATGTATAAAGGTGTAAGTTGAGATATATAGGCGAATGATGAATTAACACACACATGTTCACACATTATTTAACCCAAGCATACATGCATTTATTACCAACACACATATATTAAAGTTCCATGTCTATATATACTATGTGTGTATGTGTGTGTGTGTTATCCTCCCCACCCGGGTTCAATTCCCATAAGTAACATTTTGAGCTCATAACGGGTATATTGTTGTAATGGCTTCGAGCCTTGTTGTTAACCAACCTTGTGCCTTAAAGATTCTAGGTTTTACCCTGAGTACCATTCTTGAAATGAGGGGAAGTACTTGGGGGTTTTCCCTAGTCTTTGTAACTTGAACACACATACACAATCATCTAACTATGCAACTCTTACCAAGGCATTTTATGCTCATGTCTATTCAATTTAAATATGTCAACCATATTAGGATCTATGTAACTATGAATAGCTCCAAAATCAATCAAAATAGCTATGGGTTGATTATCAATCTTACCTTCCACCTCAATCATGCAGGATTGATAGTATGTTTGTCTATTGTCCAAGGTTGCATAAATCTTTGGTACACTCCTGCGCATGTCTTTCATTGTATCATTTTATTGAAGGTTACACACAGTCCTCATCCTATCTTCTTTATGGGGACAATATTTACACATGTGGTCCCCCTCACATCCCCAACACTTTATGGGTTGTTGCCTCAACCTTTTCCCCAAGGAATCTATCATGTTGGGCTCATTTTGTGCTTGCTTCCCTTTCCTATATTACTATGAATTATTCTTGAAGAAAGGTGGCTTGAATCCTTTCTTCCTCTAATTCATCTTGAATTTATTTTTGTCATCCCAAGCTCTTTGAAAACATGGTCTTGCCTTACTATGCTCAAAGAAATGCTTAGTTTTTCTCATGGCTTATTCCAAATTCTTGGGCTCATCAAATTGAATTTTATACTTATATAATGGTGGCAACCCACTCAAGAACCTTTAAATTTTAACCTTCTCATCCTTAATGAAGTCCACATACCTTAGAAGTTCCAAGAATTTCTTCTCATACTCCTCCATTGTCATGTTCCCAAGCTTAAGCTCAAAGAACTCTTGCATATTCTTGTCATAATGTTCTGATAGATATTTCTATTGGAAGTATTTCTTGAAATTTTTTCAATAAATTTTCTTCTCATCAATATGCTTGACTTACTTCAACTATTCCCACTACATGGAAGCTTTCCCCTAAAGATGATTTATGGCAACCTTTGCTTCCATATTTGATGAATATTTGTGCAACTAAAAATATTTTCTCATACCCAATAACCAAGCTTCAACTTCTTCTCCCTTCTATGCTCTCCATCAAATGTTGATGGATTAAGCCTCATGAGCTCTCCTTGCAAATTATCTAACTCTGGGATTCTTCTTTAATGTCTGATAGGAGACCTACTTGGGCTGATCTCTTATTTTGAAAATGCAGGTGCTCTTCTGGCTAAATGTCTAGGTGAATGTTCATGCCTAGTAACACGCCATGAGTGCTTTGGCCATATATAGTCATCCCTCCTATCATGAGATATGTTCTCTTTTACATGCCCTACTATGTTTGCATGTCTTATGTTGGACTCCTTGTTGATTTGTCTTTGCAAGTTATTCATACTTTGTCACAACTGAGAATTAATTTGGTTATGATCCTCTTAAACTCTTATAAATATTTCATTATATGCTCATATCTTTGCACTTCCTTCTCCAATCTTTTCATAGGTTCCACTTTGATTTTATGTCCATTGGATTATGTTTCTACATCTCCTAAGATGATATTTAATCCTCTGATTTCATATCCATGGTTGTAAGAACCTTGTGCATCATCCATATCTTTATCCCTCATATATGAACCTGATTTCTTATGTCTTTACCTCTAATTCTGCAAAAATGTGCATGCAACAATTGCTATTAGAATTATGCATATTGTAAAATATTCATTAAGTAGGCTACAGGTCATTCTTCATCTCAATTTATGAGGAACATAAATGCACTAGTTCAAATTCTGATTCTTTAGACACAATCTCTTCTAAATTAACTTTCCAATGGTTGTACTCATGCCTCGTTCTAAGTTATGAGGAAAAAAATATAGCTTTCTGAATTTTCTCATTTCTACTCAATTGTGACCAATTTTTACTGGTGCAACTTATCTCAAAGACCATTTTCTACACTCTGTAACAGAAAATATGTTAGGAATAAGAAAAAAAATTATATCAAGCACATATAGGATTTATGATTTGGAATACACAACAACTTTCAGATTTGGAATTTGATTTTCCATTCAAATTCCGTAAAAATATGGAATTGATGACTTTGCACTTTTACATTTCCTCCATACACAGAAATAGAGCAAAACTAAGAAAAACTTACTCAAGACACAATTGCCCAGATTGATGAGTAGGCAAAATTTTGACTAAATAATTTTTTCTGGTTTAGAGATCTAGGGTCCCTTTTCCTCCCCTGAAGATTTCAAAAATCTTTAAAAAGTGTCTGGGAATAGTGGTTTTTGTCCTTTTGGAATCCCCACTCAAAGCCCTTTTAAATTTTGCCAAAATCCCAACGGGGTATCTTCATCCCTACATTTTGGACTGGCTACAAAAATTTCACCTTTAACTGGGCCCTAGTTGTTGAGCACGACCCAGATATTTAAAAATCACTAATTTGTTTTTTTTTGGAAAATTCAGGTAGAAATGACCATTGGCCATCACTGACACTTTTATAACCTTTGTCCCTGTAGACATACCCCTTAAATTTGATCTGATTATGAGTGTTTTTTCTCTTGTTATGGCCAAAACAATTTTTTGGCTCTAGACTTCAAAAAAAAACATCCTTGTTTTTTTTTAGTCCTTGTTCATCTTTATCCTTTCCTTTCCTCTTTTTTCTCTCCTTCTCTTCCTTTATCATCTTTCCTTCTCCTCTGCAACCACTAAAAACCCTTCATTTGTGGTCGACGAAAAGGTATACCAGTGATCAACAAAAATTTCTATCGGTAATTGGAAAAAAGTTCTATCGACGATCGGTGAAAAGGTCCTTCGACAATCAAGAAAAACGTCTATCAACGATTAGGGAAAAAATGCATTTTTCGGAAACCTCTAAAAATATCCATCAACGATCGACAAAAAAAAATTATCGGCTATCAATGATCAGGGAAAAACTACACTTTTTTGGAAACCTTCGAAAAACTCCATCGACAATCAACAAAAAAAATCTATCAGCTATAAACGATCGGGGAAAAACTACACTTTTTGGGAAACCTCCGAAATAATATGTCGACGATCGATGAAAATATTCTATTAGCTATCGGTGATCATGAAAAAACTAAATTTTTGGGGAAACCTTTGAAAAACTCCATCGACAATCAACAAAAAAAATTCTATCAACTATCAATGATCGGGGAAAAAATAAACTTTTTGGGAAACCTCCAAAAAAAAAATTCGATGATCGATGAAAAAATTCTATTGGCTATCGATGATCATGAAAAAACTACACTTTTTCATAAACCTCTGAAAAACTCCATCATCTATCGACGATCGAGGAAAAACTACATCTTTTCGAGAACCTCTGAAAAACTCCATTAACGATTGACAAAAAACTTCTATTGCCTATTGAAAATCAGGGAAAAACTATACTTTTTTGGAAACCTTTGAAAAAATCCATCGACGATTGGTGATTTTCTGTGAATTACATTTGTTCCCACTTTGTCGAATTTCACTGAATTTTGAAAACTTTCAGTGAACCATGAAATTGTCTTTGGTAAACTTGAAAATTTAACCTACCTAAAATGAATCTCAATCATTGATCACCAAGTTGAATGTGATCTAGGTCATTCATTCATTAAATTCTTCAGACGCCATGAAAACATGAAATTCTACCTCCCAAGCCAATTTTTAACTCTGCAGCTTGTAGATCAATTTCATTAATCATCTCTTCAACCACTTTGAGTGCAATTTTGCCCTGAATTTGCTTAGAAATTTGGGGATTTCACTCAGATTTTAATGTTTTCTCCAAATTCGACACAAATCAAACTCTGCAATGGAAAATTTATCAAATTCGTGCTAGTCTCTGGCCCATACAAGTCCAATGTTGAACCAAAAGCTCTGATACCAATTTGTAATCTTCTCAGATCCTCACTAAGGCATACTACCACAAAAATTCTCTTTGATACCAAATTGTAATGTACCCAACTCTCTTGTTGGGTCATGTTACTACTAAAATTAACTATCATATTGATTCAAATGTGGAAATATAAACATCATGGCATATACACTCATGTTACTATCATTATCATTAATAATTAAAAACGTGAATGCAAATGGTTTAAACATGCACAATAATAATCTAACACACACTTCAACATTCATACATACATCATACAAAGTAAATACAACATTCTATCACAACATTAAACAGTAATAACACAATGATCAAAACACTTGTCTTTTAAAAATGTTCTACACAACTAGCTACAGACAAAGGATGTTCCTCCCAACTATAGGATCTATTGCACCAATTCTCTCTGCAATAAGCCACCCCAAGTTGGGGCTATGAGTCCACAAGGACATATAGGTTCCTACATGTGTCTGCAGTCCACTGTAACAACTCCAATACCCATTAAGACATAATGACGCGACTCCTACAACAATTCCAACCACCCAACTCTCTTCCCCATTAGTTTGCACAACTTAAGGGGTGGGATTTCCTTCTTTGCACCATAGTCCCTTAGATAATCTCCATCCCTGCCATGGATCCAACATAGACCGGACAAGAATCTCTCTACTGGAGGCTCCAAGAAATGCAACTACAACAGAAGTGATCACACAACATTTACAAATTTTCTTAGGTAATTTCCTCAACATGAATCATTCATAGGCATACCAACCTTGTTCTCAACACAATTATCAACTCCAACAAGCTATCTTCCATACCCACTATGGTTGGCCACTTTTTCCCTACACTCAGCTCTGGTTTTCCTCCATTTTTGCTAACTATAAAAATTGCTCTCCCTTCCTACTCGGATTTCATGGTTTGCCATGCTTGCTATATTCTTACTCTCCCTCCAAGGATGATTACATTCAACCCATGTTGTCATAGCTTAGTGAGATGAATTCCTCACCCAATCTCTTACATGAATTCGATGATTGAGTGTTTAATAAGTCAAAGGGATAAATTGCTAAATGACAAATTGATTAATGGAGATGGCTTAAGACTCAAGGCATATGGACACCCCTCAACCCCCATTAAGCCCCCCTATCTTCTGGAATCATAACCCCATATTACATTCGGCGGTGTATTCCATTTTATTATTTTTCAATGCACAATGTTTACATATTACATCGCTTGGCCATGACTATTCATAATACTTACAAATATACAATATTATATCGAGAGTCAAAATTAGGATATTACATTTTGGGTTTTCTATTGTTTACAAAACATTGAATTCGTTGCAATTTCACTATAGGAGTTGCCCATCAAATGGCATACAATGTGCTATACTATGGCAAATTTGGAGAAATAAACTGGCACATAATGATTGTGATTTTAACTTCATTCTCACTTTCAAATATGATAGGATAGAGTTATGCTAATGTGAACACATTTGTTATATGATAATGATTTAAACTAGTTCACATTTTGAAGTGTGATACAATTCATGCACATATGGATGAGGTTTCCTCATGTATGACTATTTCTACGTGTCTCATTTGCAAATATGTTCCTTAGAGTTATTGAACATGTAAATGAATTTTAAGGGATAAAATATGTACTCTTATAATTGTTTTGGAAATGTTATTTGGAACACTGAAGTGACATATTTTTGTTTTCTTTAAAAGGGTTTAGAAATATTATATTTATCGGAAAATATAATTTCAAGTTGTTTATGGATTTTTCAAAATTTTGAATAGATTCAAAGATCTTCAAAACATTTTGTTATATACATTTTTAAATAGTGTAAGTATGTAATAGTAAAAAAAAATTACCTATTATTCTGATATTCAAAACAATTTTGATAGAAATTTTAAATATACTTTTAATAGGTAATTCATACAAAACTAGTTTGATTGGTCTAATTTTTTTAACTATAATTTTTTTACATCATTTTATGAAAGGATTCCTAATGCTAAATGTTTTTTTTTTTTAATTCTATTAATAAAATAAAATACAAAATAACAAAATTTAATAAAATTTGGAGACAAACATAATGCTTGATTTATACATATTACATTGAACAAAAGAATTAACTATATTTCAACATTATATTGAACATTGAACAAATAACATAAAGTTTTTGAGAAATATCTACAAAGGACTAAAAGGCATAATTGATGTACATAACAATGAGGTAGAGAGATGTATTTTTTTTGGATGAATAATTTATAGAAAAAGTATTTCATTATTTTCTATGTAGAAAAAATAATGCATTGTTAATAGATGAGGTAGAGAATCATATAACATTTTTTTCTTCACGAGTAATTTCTAAGAAAAGTAATCCATTATTTTTTTTTTCTATAAATAATTTTTAAAAAAAGTAATCTATTAAATTTTAGGAAAAGTAATCCCTTATTGTTACTTTGTGTTTATGTAACTTCAATTAAGGTGTCATTACAATGTAGGTGTTGTTAAATTTAAATGATGAACATGTAAACTAGGGCTTGATTAGATAGTTTTCCTTCTCGTGTTGTTAGAATTGCATTATTTGATTTTTGAATAATGTAACATGTAAAATAAGATTTAATGATATTGTTGTAATAATATAATCTAAGTTGTATGTAAAGATTGTTTGCTTAGTAAGTGTTATTTGTGCTTTTTACAAATAGATTAAATCATTTTTCTAAATTCAACCAATATAACAAATTAGATATCAAGCTCGGACCACTCTTTTTAAGTGGTTCAATCGAATCCATTTTATAAATGTAATTAAAAAATCATTAAAAAGCATTTAAATTTGTAGTTCCTATCAAATTATTTTGACTTTGTAATTATAATAAAAAAAAATTATGTTTTATAAAATTTAATAATATTTTATAAAATTTTACTTTGTTAATATTAGATAAAATTTCGTCTACAATGTTTTATAAAAAAGGAAAATTTTTAGCTCCTATCAAATTATTTTCACTATGTAAGTATAATAAAAAAAATAAAAATTCTACAATGTTTTATAAAGTTTAATAATATTTTATAAAATTTTACTTTGTTAGTGTAATAAAAAAAAAATTATGCCATGTTTTCTAAAGTTTAATAATATTTTATAAAATTTTACTTTGTAATTATAATAAAAAAATTCTACAATGTTTTATAAAGTTTAATAATAATTGTATATCAAATTTAATATTTTGAAAAATATGATTTTTTTTTAATATTTAATATTCACAAATTCTATTCAGATGGGGTGTCATCGAGACCAACGAGCGTATGGATAGATGGGCGGACACCTGGCCACAACCCACGCAGTTCCACGCCACTACAGTCTGCACTCACTCCATGCATTTATCA
The DNA here is from genome assembly GCA_000966675.3 of Picea glauca. NCBI lineage: Eukaryota > Viridiplantae > Streptophyta > Pinopsida > Pinales > Pinaceae > Picea > Picea glauca. Next base: position 152,053 of record JZKD02S2320257.1, read on the forward strand.
CTGTGATCGACGTACCCACTCATTTATTTTTACACAGAGCAGTGTATGGTAGTGGTGCTAGCGCGCAGGGGTTGTAAATGCAATGGGCTAGTCGTCTAACTAGTCCCATCATTTGCCTCGGATCAAAAGTTTTTGGCCCGCGACAGTGAAACTCATGGCTCATTCATGTTATCGGCCTCTTGCTCCTCGCAGTCACCCACTAGTTTGTGTTTCTCTTCAGCGTTGGTTCGAGCTTTTTCCTCCGCTCCACCTCCACTTCAATCTCTTCCCCCGGCTCCTTCTCTGGTTCTCTCCCTCCCCTCCTCTCTTGGTCTTAATCCTGATGCCTCGACAACGAGGTAAGTCAAATCGTGGGGCGGCTTGGTATGCTGCAAGAGGTCGAGGTTCGAGGGGTCATGGTAGGCAAGCTCCTCAGAGCTTGCCTCAAGATCTTTTTCGCGCCTCAACTTCGGAAATCCCCCCTAACCCTGTTCGTGCCTCCTCTCCGGAACACCCTCCTGACCGTGCCACCACTCCAGAACTCCCTCCTTTGTCCTCTTTGTATGCATGCAGAGTCGAGTGGTTCGATAGCTTTGGAAATTCCCTCAGTTTTGCTCCAATGCTCAGCCCAGAGTTGCCACCCATCCACCAGCCTCCACCCCATCCCCCTCCTCCCTCTGCTCCCCCTAGATCGACTGCCCCTCTCTCTTCTTTCTCCTTCTCTCTCCCCTCTCCCACCTCCCCCTCTTCGTCCTCTGATGCTCCACCACCCCCTCCGCCCCCACTTGCTTGTTCTCGATGCGATGGGATGGAGAATTTGAAGAATTCTCTGGATTTCATCCAGAGCTCAGTAATGGATGTCAAGTGCACCATCAAGAAGTTGTTGAACGGGGATGATAGCCAGGTTCGTCGCGAGGAGAATCTGGAGTCTCTTCTTTGGGATCTCCAGCATACCATCCCGGACACAGGGATACGGGTATGAACATTGCGTAGGACCAACAAAAGAACGGAGGCCCAACCCCAGCTCTGAATGACTCCAACTTTCTCAAGTTTCTCGAGTTTTTTTTATGTTTCCAAATAGTTTAGTTTACTCCCTATGTGGCATCCTAGCTTCTAGGCTTAGCACAGTTTTTTTTTTACAGTTTTTGACAATTGTATGGACAATTGGAAACTCCACAGCCATGTGGCAGCATTGGTTTCCCACCAAGACAATGTTGCCACGGTCTCTCGGCATATTCCGACATTTGTAACTTTTTCTCTTTAGCAAGACTTCAATATATTTTCCCAACTTACAAAAAAACAAATATTCACAAATTCTATTTTACAATTGGTTAAAAATAAAGTGACAATTTATCCGTGCTCAAATGTGAAATTGTAAAAAAAACAAAAAAAAAAAAAATTGATTAAAATATANTATATATATATATATATTCCCATGTGTTTCCAACAATCTTGTTATTGGATTCTTTGTTCTGTACTTATTACTCCCTGCACATTAATCCAGGGACTCTATCATTGGATAAGATGTTGACTGTATTTTTTTCACTTTCCAAACTTTTACACGGAAAAAAAATATTTTTTTTTAATAATATTTATATTGAATTTATTGAACATCTTATCTTATTGTTGTATGGGCCAACAAGATAAAAGTCTTTTTGCCCGAGACATCTTAAATAACCTCGGCTCATCTTAAATAACCTAAGTTTTTAGTACTTTCACACAATGCTAGATAAACCAAAGTTTACTAAATGCATTTTCTACAATGTTAGATAACCAAAGTTTATTAAAACCCTTGATGAGGATGATGGTGAGCTTATTGAAGTTCAAGCTCTCTCTTTATGAGGATGACGGTGATGCATTATATCTACTTTTGTTCATATATCTGTTATATCCATGGTTTGCAATTTTTAAAATTGTTATTGCCACGATACTTAAATTCTTGTCAATTCATGTCAGTTGAAAATCCCTTGGGAAGACATCCGTGATGGGGTTCTATGTATGCTCTTAAATCTGATCGATGTCCATCATTGGTTTATGCTTTTAAATCTGATCAGTGCTGCATTCATCATGGATTCCCACCACTTCTTCATAACCGCAATATTTCACAGCTTCCTCAAAACCGCATTATTTCCCTATTTGGCAAATCTGGCTACCATATATGGTAGCACATATGAGGATTGAGCTTCCTCATAACCACACTATTTCTCTATTTTTCTATTTATGGAAGAAATTTTTAATGTAATTGGAAGTTTCATTTGATTCTAATAAAAATAATAATGAAACTATTTTTTTCGTGTGAAAAAAAAACTATTTCCCTATTCAATAAATCTTGTAGTAGATGATAACTGGATACATTTGAGAATTAAGCCTCTATGAAATCTGGTAGTATAGTTGAGTATTGGATACATTTGAAAATTACAATGCGAATTGCAGTCCAAGCTTCATGTTAGGTACTTCCTCATTCATTAACCTCGTTTTTTTGTTGCAATGATGACTGTATTTTCATCTGCAAGCCTACAAATGAATAGCAACAACGTCGCGTAACTCACACTCCTCTGTTGAAGAAGGAAACTGAGACCAGATAAGTGCAGGAAGAGATTATTTTGCAGTCGTTCCCATCGGTGGATCCCCTAAACGCACAGGTATAAATCCAATTCATTTTATTATAGTATCTGGTGAATGTGATATTGCTTTATGGATGAAGAATTCGAAGTCATATATATGAAACTAGTTAAATCAATGGAACACTATATAATTTATTTATTTATTTATTTTTAAAAGAATTTTTAGGAAAAAAATTTAACAAAATTCGTACTTCTTATTTTTTGGTCACTTCACTGCCATTGCTATCTTTTTGTCTACATATACTTACGTTGAATTTTTTCTTTCAAAACCCAAAATGTAAAATTATTTTTTCTCTTTAATATATATATATATATATATATCATAATTAAAAAAGGTTTTTTTTATTTTAAAAAAAGTTATATTTAAGTAAATTTAAATAACTATATATATATATATGACATTTTATTCATTTATTTATATTTTAAGCCATTTCATATGCATTATTGTTTTTATCATTTATTTTATATTATTTACAATGCTTATTAGTTCCTATCGAAGGCATAGAGGGACTATAGCGATGGATAATTCGTTGACTTCATATTAATATGTCCTTTGACTATAAATTTTCGCATCATCTGTATTGTTCGAACTATAGAAGTAAAAGCATTATTTTTTATATAATTAAAAAAAAAAACCTTATATGTCATTGTCTCATTAGAGAATATATTGGAGGTCTTATTGCCATCTTCGTTGTTCCCAATGTTGTAAATGTTTAGATATCGAAATTTTTGAGCTTAGACGCTCTTTTTTAATTTTTATTACATTTTTACTGAAATGTTTACATACCAAAAGTTATGAGCATCGACATTGTTTTTTAATGTTTTTATTATTTCTATGTGTATTGAAATGTGTACATACCGAAGGTTTAGAGCATTGACACTTTTTTTGAGGTACTTGAATAGGCCTCACAGCTTAAATGTTTGCATACTGTGAGGCCCTTAAACAACCTTAAATGTTTACCTAAATAGGCTTCTCACAGTACATTTTTTCCTCAAATTTTTCCATACAATGTTGCAGTGAATTTGGACAATATTGTTGTCCACCGCCAATTGCATAGCCATTGTATGTTTCATACTTCTTCTATGCTTGGAATGCAATTTGGTCATCGTTGAAGATACATATATTGTTTACTGGTTCGGTGGGTGCTTCTTGTTTGTTGGTTCGTCGGTTGTTGCTTGTTGTTGTTTGGTTCAACTTTTCAAGGTTGAGGACATGCACCTACGGTTGGACCTGTTGGTGCTTGTTGCTTGCTTTTGTTTACTTCAACTTTGCAGGGTTGGAGTCCTGCATCCGCAATTGGAGCTGTTTTTTTTTACTTTGTGAGGTTCAAGTCCTGCACCCATAATTCGACATGTGTTTCTTTCGTTCATCGTTGCGGAGTAAGTTTCGATGCCATAATTTCATTTCTATTCGTTCTTTCTTGTTTATTGTTTGCAGTTTGCAAGTAAGAATGTTTGATTATTTCCACTGACATGCTCGTCATATGTTTCGGGTTCCTTTTGTGCTTGGGATGCAATTTGGTAATCATTGGAGATACATATGGTGTTTATTGGTTCAGTGGTTGTTGCTTGTTCACTGGTTTATTGGTTCGTCGGTTGGTTGTTTGTTGTTGTTTGATTCAAGTTTGTGAGTTTGAGGTCATGCGGCTGCAGTTGGGCATGTTCGTGCTTCCCCGTTGGTTTGTTGCTTGTTGTTTTATTTTGTTTGATTCGGCTTTGTAAGGTTGGGGTCCTGCACCGGCAGTTGAAGCTTTTTTTTTTTTCACTTTGCGGTGTTCAGGTCCTTCACCCGCAAGTGGACCTACGGTTCTGTCATTTGTCGTGTCTGGCGAAGTCGAGATCTGACGCCTGTCCCGTGCCCGCCTATCCTACTCTTAAATTTTGCTCCATTTTTTTTCCTAGCTCTGAACCATACCTACATGCCTTTGCAAAATGTTCTTGTAGAAGAAAAGGATACTGAGATGGTGCTAGCAAGAGTGGTGTTCTGTGGATTGCAAATTGCAATATTCAGTTTATGTGTTGCTTGGCGTGCAACATTTATAGCATAATGAATGTGTTCTCAAATGCATCACACCATTTACATTTGGACGAAACCATTATCATTCTAGGATACTTCAGTGTTGACATGATACAAAATAGTGGCATAACAATTAATTGGACAACTACATGTGCAATTACAATGTTCGTTGTCTTTTTGTTAAGATAAAACATGTGCAAAATGCACTTATTAACCATATATGGTGAAATGTGTCCATATCACAATACAGCCTCTTTATCATGTACACAGACTGGTCTGACCATGATACAATTTGTCTTGTACTTGAAATATGAAATGTACATCAAAGATATTGCAAAATTATATTTCATGTCTCAAAGCATGTATGGATACTTTGTTGCACAAAACCAAAATCATTTAGCTATGGCCATGCAATTTCTTAATATTTTCTGGCTTGTAATATATTTTGGGCAGGAAAAACTCTATATAATTACAACCATGGATTAAGAAAAGCAAAGGTTCATGTTTCTAACTATCTTTTATTCTATTCCTTTGATTCTCATTTATTGTATGTACATATTACTTGTTTTCCCCTACATACCAGCTTCCATTCATGTTCATTGTATTTTGTGTGTTCCCACATTGAAACAAACAGAATAACTGGAGAAGACGAAGGAGTCTTTACCGCAAATCTAGAAGAGGAGATACAAAGGTGCATGCTTGTATTGTTATTTCATATTCCATTGTTTTGTATTTCATTTATTGTCTATATATGTGTTCACCTAATTTATTGTATGTAGATATTGTGTATCTTCCTACATAATAACTTATCTTCATGTCCTTTGTATTCTCTGTGCCGCTACATTGAAATACATCGAACTCTGTTTATTTTTTTACATGTCTTCCTGCATACCAACTTACCTCCATGTCCGTTGTATTTTTTTGCATTGCTACATTTAAACAAACAAAATAGTTGGAGAAGACGATGGACTCTTTGCCGCAAATGTAGAAGAGGAGATACAAAGGTGCATGCTTCTACTCTTATTTCATATTCCATTGTTTAGTATTTCATTTATTGTCTGTATATTTGTTCTTCTTGTTCTACTGCTTTGCACCTAATTTACTGTATGTAGATACTACATATCTTTCTACATAGTAACTTATCCTCATGTGAATTGTATTCTCTTTCCTGCTACATTGAAATAAATGGAACTGTATTTCTTTTTTTTTACATATCTTTATGCATACTAACTTACATTCATGTCCACTGTGTGTTCGACGTTGCTACATTGAAAGAAACAGATTAGTTGGACAGGAATATGAATTCTTATATGCCACAACAGAGGGGGTTGAAGTACAATCTTTGAAAAGGTATACCAATTGTGCTAGTAAATCAAACACACAAAATAGTGGGTGCATATAATATTGGACTAGAAAACAATGATTTGGAAACAATGGGCCTTTGTTGAGACTTCCCTCTTCCAAAACTTTCCCTCCCCATTTCTGATTTTCCCACTTTCTATTATCATTTTTTTACCCTCTTCTATACCTAACCGAATTCGCCTTCTTTTTTCTCCTCTAATTTCGCTTTCTGATTTCTTTGCTTAGTCGTCTTTCCGAAAATTTCTAGGTGTGTGGGTTGGTGGACTCATGGGTTCACATTTATACTCATGCTTCTATATCATGACTCCGACCGACGATTTCCTCATTCCATACTTAGTCGCTTTTTCGATCACGGGTTCCCGGGTTGGCAAGTTCAAGATTGTGCCTCTAGCTTCGGAGGTTCCATGATATACAGATTGGCCATCATACCCCCCCATCATGCCCTATTCCCTGTTACACATTTTTGCAATCAAAAAATCTGAGGCATACAATTTGACCATCGGGTCCTCATGTTTCCTGAGTATCTCTTGACACCCTATTTCGTATTCCATATACTTCGACCCTGTATGTGACATTCATAACAATTATGGACAATATACAATGCATGTGCTTATTTAGTCCTTCCGATGTTCATCTACACATGCTTGCATTAGAAAAATTTGGACTGGTGACATGGCCATGAGCAGTCAATCGTCGCAAACATCAACAGACCGACAAGGCCAAAGGTAAAGATTCATACATTGTGTTCCTCATTTGTTTACCAAACAAATATCCTGAGCTATTTATTTATCTATTCCATGATAAATATGTTGATGTCATCTGCCACACATACTTTGTAGTTCACAAGAAGTATCAACGAGCACAAGTGAGACGCCAAATAATGCAAGTTTCGTGGACTAAGAGGCCTGGCTGCAAAACTCTGGCTCCATATTTCATCCAAGTTGTGCATCTACTTGTACATTTATTCCAAGAAAAAATAAAACAAAAAAATAATGCAGACTAACATTCACATTAATTTTCCTGTTCAAAAAATGTCACCAGGTATAAACTTATAACACCCAAAATACTATCAATAGAGGGCTTGAACAGTCGTCGAACTGGACAAGTGTTTGTCAAGGACATAATGGTCGTCTATAACACCTACTTGGACAAGGCAAACAAAACTAGATCCATTATACGTGATGACATGACAGACAACGAAGCCCTGATGACAGTCACACTGACTATTCCCACACAACTTGTCCAGAAACATGCAGAAAAGATATTGCTAGGTAATGGGATATCCATTACAAATTTTAATATATTGCCCAAAACAGTATATGACCATGGTGATTGTGACTGGATTATATCGCTCAACAAAACAAGTATTGTGGAAAAAATTCTTGTAATTTGTTCAGAATATTGTTTCGTCCCGGACACAACAATCAGCCAACTTGCACAGAGCAATGACACTTACCCAATCGGAACCATTGGTGCAGTTGTCACACTCGCGAGAGAACTTCGCTTGCAACACATTCTCCATATAAAATATGGAGAGTCAGACAATGACAAGGAAATGGTACTGTTCTCCATATCCAGATTTGTCCTTTAATTTCACATGTCCATGTATATCAGTTATGTTACACAATTATTGCAATGTTCCATGTTGCAGCTGCAATTGTTCGACACCTATTCAAATTTTTTTTCCTCAATGGAACAACAATTGCATAAAGGGAAATTTCCACTTATGTTCTTCAAAAATATAACAAAGAAAAGAGATGTTAAAGAAAGGATATTTCGCACAACCCAAGCAACATTTGTAACAGAATTGTGAGCAGACATAGTACAGGATCTCAAGAAACTAACTAGCTCTACAACTGTTGTGTGTATACATCTACAATTTCATCCTCGCGTTGCTCATACAAATTGCCTTCACCAATTTTCTGCAGTTTTTCTTTTTTTTGTGTGTTGTTGTATGTTATATTGTTCAATATATTAATTGTTATGCTCACGTGCCCAGGTTTAGGGTGTTTTGGTTGCAGTGAATTCGTACTCGACCCAATTCAATCCTGTATGTGCCAAATGCAACTCTCCTGCTTCTGCCTCCGCTTTCATAAATGATGGTACAATTGATTGTCTACGATGCAGTAAAAAATGCCCTTACATATATAGACATTGCCTCAATGTTGCCATCCGAACCGTGGGCAACACAATCGTACATTGTACAATTAGACAGCCTATGTTACAAGATGTGCTTCTTGGGTTAGCAGAATTTCCATATGAAGTATACCTACAAAAAAAGGCAAACAGTGTCTACATGTTGCGTAACTTTCGGGTCCATAGCAAATTTACCTTAAATGAGGACAATGCAATACTGCATATCGACTGGAAAAAAAAAATCATATCAAGCTTTGGCAGGAAACGAAAAAATCTCATTTGTATCTGTAATTTTTCTTCAATACCCAAATGAATGTTCGTGGGACTCAAGTTCTTCAGAGTTTACATCTATGGCTGTAAAATTTTCTTTCTAGAGATTTTGTCTCTTTTGTGCACTTGAAAAAACAAGGAGAAACTAACTATAAATCAAATTGTTGTTGTTGTTATTTTGATGTTTTTTTGCATCTCCCAGTAAGAATTTTGCATATTTGTTGGGGTGTCCAAATGAAAAAAAAAATGATGGCTAGCTGTAGATTTTTTGGAGGAGTCTGTACTTTTTTGGGTGCCCAAATTGGAAAATGTTTTCCAACTATATAGCCATGGCAGGATTTCTGCATTTTTTGGGTACCCAAATAAAAAAAAAAAAAAAAAAAGCCTTTAATTATACTTTTATGGTAGGATATCTGCATTTTCTCAGTGCCCTAATTGAAAAAAATGGGCTCAACATGGGTTGAAGCATGAGCTTGAGATATTTATAACTCCCTATAGAGATTGGGGAGTTCGGGCATTGGAATTCATATAGACAGGTGCATTTATTGATGATGTACAAGCGCATAAGATTGTTCAGTCCAGAAATGGGAAGCATGAGGACAAACCCCATACAAAGTATCCAACTGTGAATAAATCAGTCCCATCCTTGGAACAGTCAAAATGGCTTTTTCCTCTCGGTGGAACCATCAGGCATTTCCAATAATATTAGAAATTTGGCATTGTTAAAACTGGTAGTGATAGAACATGGCACTATCAGAAGCAAATGTCCATAGTGATCTTGCTTCATAGTAAAATAGTAATCAGCAAGTTTCGTGTTCCCCATTTGGGGGTTTGTTTATAGATGGGATACAATGTCCAAGCTCCGTTGGTTTTGTGTTGTATTGTGTTTGGCAGAATTTTGTTCATATCTCATGGCCCCGGTTATTTTCTCATGGGAACATATACCAGATGTAAGAGAAAACCAATGCCATGTGTGTTTTTTTTTATATCAAATTGTTTGATGCATAGGTCGATGTGTACTTCTCTATGGACCCTTGTAGGATCTCACTTGGCACCTTTTGTGTTCATGTGTTGCTTTGTGCCTCGCCTTTCAATACATATGGTGTTTACTTGGCTCTTGGTTGTATGCTTCGTTCTGGAAAATTAATGATACATTCAGGATCTTGGCGGTTTTTCTATCATCTTAAAGAATATACAAGACCTGCTTTGCCTTTTAATATAATATTTTTGACGCAAATGTAGTATGTGGCTCGTTTTAGCACTTTTCCTTTATCGATGAACTTAGCAAAAATAATCTCCAGGAATATTTTGAAATAAAAGGATATATACTATGTGAATTCCAATGGAACTATCATATCAACCACAAAAAATTCAAATTCAAATTCGTCTTAAAATTCAAATCCGTCGTTGTTATACTTACGGTGAAGTTGACAGTAAAATAATTTTACTTAAACATCCCAAAATTGATTTTCTTGTGGCTTTTCGATGCTTCTCTTATGCAAACACATCTTGGAAACTATAAACATGGATCGCTTTATCTATTCCTTGATTGAAAAGCCTGATCACCTATTTAATGCACTTCATAGTTATTGTTAAGACCATCAATGGGGCTTTCTTACACCAATTCCCGCTTCCAAAAATTGTCATCCCCTTTTTTTTTCCCTCTGCTTTCCCTTTCTGTTTACTTAGTTGTTTTTCGGAAAATTTCTAGGTGCGCGGGTTGGCGGATTCACGTGTTTAGATTTCCACTGATAATTTTATATCACGAGTCCAACCGACCGCTTCCCTGTTCCATATTCAACAAACTTTTTGGATCGCAGGTTCCTGGGTAGGTGGGCTCAACATTGTGTTTCCATTGTTCTGTCGCCTGCAAACAGCACCCGGACTTCCCCGATCTACAAATTGACAATCAAATTCCCCTTTCTTTTTCTCGTTTACTTTCCCTTTCTGGCTACTTGGTCATTTTTTTGAATGTCTCATGCTTTTATATACAGCACCCGAAGTTCCGCAATATACAAATTGACCATTGAATTCTGTCATTGTCCCTTGTTTCGTGTTAGTAAATTGCAATCAAAAGTTGGGATACATACAACTTGACCATCGAGCCCTCACGTCTCCTGAGTAGAACTTGTGGTCCTATTTTCAAGCCCGTCAATATGCCATGTTATGATTATGTCTCATGCTTTTATATCACAAGTCTGACTAACTTCTTACCCATTACATACTTGGCACCATTATTTCCATCATCGGTTCTTGGTCAGGCTTGCTCAACATTGCACTTCCATTGTTTCGCGCCCTACAAACGACACCTGAAATTCCACAATATACAAATTGACCATCGAAATCTATCATTGTGCCATGTTTCGTGTTACACATTTTGCAGTCAAAATTTTGGAGACATACAATTTGACCATCGGCCCCTCACGTATCCTGAGTATAACTTGTGACCCTATTTTGAAGCCTGATCGACTGCTTTCCATACTTGGTCATTTCTTGGAATCTCTTTCGTGGGTTCGTGGGTCGACAAAATGTGTAATGCTTAATCGCTCTTCTCCATCCCCACCACCTTCGCACTTCTTTCTAGATATGCAATTATTAATCTTTAATGTTAATATCTCATCGTGCAGGAACCATTAAGATTGTCATTAATGTCCGAAAGGCTGGAGAAGATTTGTCATTAATAAAAATTAAACCAAGATTTGTGGAGGGTTGTGTTATCCTTTCCAAGTGTTCATTTCAAGCATCATGCAATATGTTTTGCGCATCATCCAGTTGGCGCCTTCACGAAATATCTAATCCTTAATCGCTCTTCGCCATCACCACACTTTTTTCTAAATATGCAATTAGTAATATTTAATGGTAACAACTCATTACGCATGAACCATGGAGATTGTCATTGATCAACGAAAGGCTTGAGGAGATCTCCCATTGATACGCATTAAACCAAGATTTGTGGGTGGGTTATATTATCCCTTCTGAATGTTCATTTCAAACATCACCTGGAGAAAATGGACATTCTCGTTAACTTATGGCAGTAGTTCAACAGCAGTTCTATCCAGATACAGTAAACACCTTCGGGCATGATGACCAGAAGTTCTAGTGCTCCAAGGCATATTCTTAGTACTCATCTCCCTCTGCCCAGGAGAAAAAAAGGAGATGGTCCCTTGGTGCATCGAGAGATATATTTCAATCCAAATAATTCCAAGGCAACCCCTCCTGCTCAGACAGCCTGCACGCCTGCATTGATGGCTGGCACAGAGGTTGATGCGGTCGATTTCGAGCTGGAAGAAGATGATTTGATGGGCGATGATACGGCAATGGATGATGGCAATGCATACATTGTTCCCACTCCTGTGCCCAAATTGAAATCAACCATACCGAGGGGCACTTCTCGACCCGGCGATGGCGGCCCTGACAAGACCAAAGGAAGGGGTTTCAGAAAAGAAACTGGCGTTGAATGCAATAGCCGCTTTTTAGCTCGAGAGTAGGAATTCCAGAGGTCCAAATTAGTCTGTTCTGGGAAGAAGTATTTCATTGTAAGGAAATGGTTTCTTGATGATACTAGAGATATATTTCAAGCCAAATAATTATTCAATTGTGGGACCACTCTCCTATTATTTGGATATACAATTAACATCTTAGGGGATGAGGACCAAAACTCCAATTGGTGCAAGGCATATTCCTACTACTCATCTCCTTCTACCCAGAATGGACTAATTTGGGCCTCTGGAATTGCTCGTGCAACATGTGTCCCTGAAGTCTTTTCCTGTAAGGAGGGGGTCTCTTGGTCCCCTCCCACCCAAAAGGAATTAATTTGACCTCTCGAATTGCTCGTACAGGCTGTGTCCCTGAAGTCTTCGACTGTGAGGAGGTGGTCTCTTTGTGTGTCCTAACTTTTAGTTTCAGGCTCTTATGCTTTCCCTACATCATTTTTTGTCTTCTTCCTCACGAGAAGCTTGTGAGAACTATCAATTTTACCGTGAGGATGGGTTCTTATATCCTCCTGCGTTTGAAAATTTCTAGGTTGCGTTCTTGTTGGGATGGGTCATTGGAGTGATGTTTTTGGATGTCGTGCTCTTCGTAGTGGCAAACGTTGATTGGAAACTCTTCTCGTCGGGGCCCTTTCTCTGTTATTTGTACAATTCAGTGGTGCCTTGCAATGTCTCCAGGTCGCCAGCGTCAAGAGAAGGAGTGTTGTTCACCTACTTCAAGCCAAGGAATTATTCCACTGTGGAACCACTCTCATGTTTCTTTGTCGCCAAAGGTCTTCCGCAATATATTGAGATTGTGACAGCGAACATTAACCTTCCAAGGAGAAGACTGCAAGGACTTCCTAAAAAAAACATGGTAATGAGTTTTGTATTCATGTTGAAGAGCATCTTGATGGCTCATGTATGTTGTCCCACTAGAGGAACAACACAGAATTGTATGCATGTTTCTTTTTTTCTTTTTTTTTGTAGATCATGTACCTATATTTATGACAAATATGTTCAATGTTTTGGTTTAAAGAACTCAGTCCAATTTCTATGGATAGATATACACTGCCCGATATTTTTTTTTTATCGATTTGCTATTACAAAAAATTCCTTGGAATATTGGTTGTTTCTTCTTTGTTGGATTTAACACCTCTTCTCATTAGCATGGTTCGATAGTCTCGTAGTTCTTGAATATTGTATTGGCTCAAGTAATTTGATCTAATATGGAGAATTTAACAATTATATGTCAATGCATTGTGTCGATTCCATCAGGCTTCTATGGAAACAAAAATGAATTTCGGACAATTTCAAACCAACATTCAATTATATTCATAATGCAGATAGAACATAGCAACACTAATTCACGATGCGGTAGTCGGGGCCCCGCCCTAGAAATTTCATTTTCATATCAACCTTGCTGAACAAATGATTTCTTATTTTCCTTTCACTTCCTTGATTCCTTTACTCCAAAAGGAAACATTTTATTAGTTGTCCATCCCCCGGCCTCTATTTGAGCACTTTTTTATTTTATTAATGAAATTACCAAATTTCTTCTTCGCGAATAAAAAAAAAAATTGATCTATGGTGGTTGTAGTCAAATGGGACTATGAAATCAACTACAATATTAAAATTCAAGATCGTCATTGTTGTTTCTAGACATGCAATTATTAAGCTTTAATGCTAACAACCCATCATGCAAGAAGTTTAAAACTTAAGTTAATATGTCAAAGTCATGGAAGAATGTATCAAGAACACAATTACTCCCACAAGTTGCAATAAAAACAAATCTTCAACAAAGCATTTGCTCACACCCTTTTTAATGGTACAAGCACAATAGAAAACGAGTAAGTGGATAAAATATTGGACTATAAAATGATGGTTTTGCAACAATGGGTCTTGTTTAAGACCAATTCCTACTTACAAAAATTGCCCTCCGCTTTTCTATTTTCCCACTCTTTTATCCCCTTCTCTTCCCTTGTCTATACTTAACCAAATCCCCCTTTATTTTTCCCCTGTAGTTTCTCTTTCTGGTTACTTAGTCATTTTTTTCCGAAAATGTCTTGTTGCGCGGGTTGGCGGATTCACAAGTTCGCATTTTTATTCATGCTTTTATATCGCGATTCTGACTGAGTGCTTCCCCTTTCCATACCTAGCCACTTTTTCGATCATGGGTTCCCGCCCAGGCGGTCTCTAAATTTCACTTCCATTGTTTCGTGACTTGAAATAGCACTTCGACTTCTCTGATATACAAATTCACGTATGGACTCCGACATCATCCCCTCTTGTGTGTTACACATTTTGCACTCCAAAGTTCTAATACATACAGTTTGACCGTCAGGGCCTCATTTCTCCTCGGGAACCCTTGTCACCCTATTTTGAAGTTCGTCCAACCGCTTTCCACACTTGGCCATTTCTTGGAATTTCTTTCGCAGATTGTCGGGTTGGCGGGTTCAAGAAATTTCCAATTCCTAGTCATTGTTTCTTGTGCCTGCCACCTTTAGACTTTTTTCCAAGTATATGCAATAAGTATACAACTTCTCCAGAAACATACAAAAAATATATTGTCGGGAAATGGGATATCTATTACAGATTTGAATATATTAGCCCTTCTTTTCCCTCTTCTATACTTAACCAAATTCTCGTTTCTTTTTCCTCTCTACTTTCTCTTTCTGGTTACTTAGTCATTTTTTCGAAAATGTCTAACTGCACGGGTTGGCGGACTCACTGGTTCACATTTGCACTCATGTTTTTATATCGCGACTCTAATCGACTGCTTCCCATTCCATACCTAGCCACTTTTCCGATCACGGATTCTCGGGCAAGCGGACTCTATAATGCACTTCAATTGTTCTATGACCTACAAACAGCACCCGGCCTTCCGTGATATACAAATTTATTATCAAACTCCCACATCATACCCTCTTCCATGATAGACATTTTGCACTCCAAAGTTCTGAGACCTGCAATTTGACCTTCGGGTCCTCAAGTCTCCTGGGGAACTATTGTCACCCCATTTTTAAGCATGTGTGTCTTATTTCCATACTTGGCCATTTCTTGGAATCTCTTTCATGGATCGTCGGGTTGGCGGATTCACGAAATCTCCAATTCCTAATCGTTGTTTCCTATGCCTGTCACCTTCGCACTTCTTTCCAAGTATGCAATAACTAAGGTTTAATGCTAACATTTCACCATGCCTCCAAGAGACAGGCATACTAATTTTCCCTACACAACTAGTCCAGAAACATGCATAAAATATCCTTCCAAGTAATGGAATATCTATTACAAATATCAATAAATTAGCGAAAATGAATCCCACTGACCGTTTCCCTATTCCATACTTACCAAATTTTTCTCTTGCGGGCTCCCGGACAGGCAGACTGTACTTCCATTGTTCCTTGACCTGTAAACAACACCTCGGATTCCACGATATACAAATTGACTTCCCGACTCCCACATCATACCCTCTTCTGTGTTACACATTTTGCACTCAAAAGTTCTGATACATACAATTTGATCGTCGGGGCCTCACGTCTCCTCGGGAACCCTTGTCACCCTATTTTGAAGCCCATCCAACCGCTTTCCACACTTGGTCATTTCTTGTAATCTCTTTCATGGATCATCGGGTTGGCGGGTTCAGGAAATTTCCAATTCCTGGTCGTTGTTTCATGTGCTTGCCACCTTCACAATTATTTCCAAGTATATGCAATAAGTATACAACTTCTCTAGAAACATGTAGAAAAGATCTTACCAAGAAATGGGATATCTATTACATATTTGAATATATTAGCCCTTCTTTCCCCTCTTCTATACTTAACCAAATTCTCATTTCTCTTTCCCCTCTACTTTCTCTGTCTAGTTACTTAATCGTTTTTTTCTGAAATGTCTAACTGTGCAGGTTGGTGGACTCACGGGTTCACATTTTCACTCATGATTTTACATCGCCACTTCTACCAACCACTTCCCCATTCCATACCTAGCCACTTTTCTGATCGTGGATTCCTGGGCAGGCAGGCAGGCTCTATATTTCACTTCCATTGTTCTGTGACCTGCAAATAGCACCCTGACTTCTACGATATACAAATTTACTGACGGACTCCTAGATCATACCCTCTTATGTGTTACACAGTTTTCACTCAAAAGTTTTGAGACCTACAATTTGACCGTCGGGTCCTCACGTCTCCTGTGGAACTATTGTCACCCCATTTTGAAGCCCATCCTTTCACTTTCCATACTTGGCCATTTCTTCAAATCTCTTTTGCAAATCATCGGGTTGGCGGGTTCATGAAATATCCAATTCCTAATCGTTGTTTCCTGTGCCCACCACCTTCGCACTTCTTTCCAAGTATGCAATAACTGAGGTTTAATGTTAATATCTCACCATGCCTCAAGGAGACAGTCATAATAATTTTCCCTACACAACTTGTCCAAAAACATGCAGAAAATATCCTGTCAGGTAATGGGATATCTATTACAAATATCAATATATTAGCGAAAACGAATTCCACCGACTGTTTCCCTATTCCATATTTACCGAATTTTTCGCTTGCGGGTTCCTGGACAAGCGAGTTCAAGATTTCCCTTGCATTGTTCCGCGATCTGCAAACAAAACCCGGAATTACGCGATATACATGCATAAAATATCTTGCCAGGTAATGGGATATTTATTACAAATTTCAATATATTAGCGAAAACGAGTCCAACCAACCGTTTCCATATTCCATACTTAGCCACTTTTTCGATTGGGGGTTCCCGGACAGGAAGGCTCAAGATTTCTCTTCCATTGTCCCAAGACCTGCAAACAGCACCCAAAATTCTGCAAATATACAAACCAGTCGTTGGACTGCCCCATCACGCCCTCTTCCGTTTTACACCTTTTGCAGTCAAAAGTTCTGAGACATACAATTTGATCGTTGCGCCCTCATCTCTCCTAAGAATCCCCTGTAACCCTATTTTGAAACCCGTCTGACCGCTTTTCATACTTGGCCATTCCTTACTTACTCTTCCCCATCCCTGTCACCTTCGCACTTTTATAATAAAAAATTGTTTATAAAAACATTCATATATATATATATAGACATATAATTTGGCTGTCGGGCGCTCACCTCTCCTCTGTATCCCTTGCAACCCTACTTTCAAGCACGTCCGACCGCTTTTTATATTTATGTGTAACATCTTGCTCTTGCGCGCACCGAGCAAACTTATTCTTTGAGGACACTTGCTTGCAAGTGATTCGGATTATTATACAATTGGTCGTTTGATTATGATTATGAGATATTATGGATTTCATTATATGTTATTTGGTTGTCTTACATAGACAGGTGCGATTGACTGGGTTCTCCTGAGTGTGCAGGACTTTGGACCTTGAGGATGCAGAGGCATCGATGAAACCCCTTGGACTCTGGATCAAGTCAGGGAGTGGACTGTTGGGTTGAATATTGTTGATGTAACATATGTACATATGATTAGATGTTATGATGATTGATTGTTATTGCTGACATGATTTGTTGATGGATGTAGCATGACAATAGCTTGCCGACCAGACTCACATGTGGAGTAGAGGGGTCATGCAAGACAACCAGAGACTTTGAGGGAGAGGTGTGGCAGCAGCCCTACCACATCCTACTAGCACTCTCGTTGTGGCTCAAATTGTAGGTTAACGATTACCTAGTTCGAGAAGACCCATGATGTCGTGAGGGAAAACTATGACATTCGCTCACGACGATTCTAAGGGGCACGCAATAAGGTTCGGGCCTTATTCCTTAGAGGCCCTTAGCCTCCCACAAGATCACCTAGCGGAGTATTGACTCCACGGGTTTTTGATGTCTACCAAATTCAATCAAGAGGCGAGTGGCACCCTTGGAGCACGTAGTGTGTCCTGAAGGGCATGTCGTGCAAGGAAAACTAAAAGAGGGGAGTGGCAACCTTGTAGTATGTAGTGTGTCTTGAAGGGAACGTCGCACAAGGAAAACAGAAAGAGGCAAGTGGCACCCTTGGAGATCCTAGTGCATCTTGAAGGGCACATCGTGATTTTAACTGGTAAGTGAATAAACCTAGTCAGCCCTAAAATGAATGATGTGATAAGTAAGATTTAAAAACAATTTTTCCCTAATGAAAATGTCGTCCAGCCTATTGAAATTAAACCTGGGTCTAAGTAGAACATGTGGTCAAAAAATAATAATAATAAATAAACATGTAACAAGAAGGGGGGTAAAAAATTCAAATTTATTATTAAAGTCAAAATTATAATGGAGGATTAAAATTTTAAAAAGGGAAATGGTTGTTCTTATCTACTTTTACTAATTTAATCTTTAGTTAAAAAGAAAAGAGGGTAAATGGTTGTTTTATCTACACTTGCTAGATTCATTTTTAATTAAAGAAGAAAAAGGGTAAACGGTTGTTTCATCTACACTTGTTAAATTGATTTTTAGTTAAAAAATAAAAAGAGAGAAACTTAAAAGAAATAGGAAACTTAAGGAAAAAGGGGAAACTTAAAGAAAAGGGGAAGCATAAAGAAAAATTTGAATGCCTAACTTAGTTGGGTGCTAGTAGTTCTTTGGTATTGTGTGTGTGGCCCCTTTGCAGTTCGGGGGGCTCAGGGGGAAGAAGAGTACCCCTAGCATTGGTTGGGAGGTATCGGTGAGGTCACATCGGTTGGCAAGTGGGAGTTGGACAGAGCGCACGCGGTACAACAACTACGGAGAATTTGTGTTTGGATAAGGTACGCCTGTTAGAGTTGTTATTTGCAATGAAATTTAATTTACACATGTTATTTTTTGTGCTCGGTTGAATATTTCATTTTCATCAGCTTTTTTGCACCTGCTTTCCTACGGTAATTGTAACCCTCTTGCTTGTTGATTTCTGAATTCATTTCCCTTGGCGAACCCAACTTTTGATTGCAATGACTTCTCTGCATTGTTTTTATTGATTATTACGAAGAAGAATTTTTGTTTTGATCTTTTGTCCCTTATCCCTTTAGTTATTATTTCGTGCCTGAGAAGTCAGCCAGGAGTCGACTCGATGGTCATCACTCCAGTGTTTAAAGACCTATAGATTCAAATACCTTGCTTTCCTGTGGATGGATAATAAGTGAATGATAAATTTTGCCCAGCTATTTATCCCTTGCTTATCTCTGCATTTTTATTTTCTGATTGATCTCTAATCCTTGCGCCCACCTTGTGGATGAGTATCTCTGCGATTTTCTCTTATGATTAAACTCTGCATCTTTTGACTTCTGCCACAATATATTAAATGTTGTGATGGTAATAGAATAATGGCTTAATTGCTTGGGTAATAGATTATCGGATTAATTGCAATGATAATAGTTCACTCCTTCGCACATAGACATAATGATTAACAATTATTGATTTACAGTTTATTGGCGTAATAGTTAATAGCTTGCGCAAGATTAATGGTTGAGGGTTTAATAGTTTATTAGCTAAAACGATTAATAGTTTAACATTTATTTGGTTACTATGCACCTTGTGCCTTAAGTCGAATTATAAATGGTGGTTGGTCATAGTTGTTTACCACCCCTGTTGCCTTGTAGGAAACAAGGAACCCTTCAGCTAGTTGCGCAATTTAAATTCACTGATGTCACCTTGTGTCTTGTCGACTTGTTTCTTGGGTGCTTGGGTATAGTCTTCAAGTATTTTTGTCAGTTAATTTGGTCTCCTAGCGCGTTGGATTTTTCTTGGGTTATTGGTCTAGATATGTTATGTTGCGTTAGGGTTACTGTCACGCCTATCGCCTGGTGATGACATGATTCCTAATAAGGGGATCAGTGTGCGCCCTGATGGATAGAGGTGAATGATAACATGTCTGAAGTTTGTGCTTCTCGATGTGGGCAGTTGTTCGTGGTAATGATTGTTTGTACTTGGTTTTGTAAAGCCTTAAGGTGTTGGGTTTTGCGCAACGTAGAGGTTTCTAGTTCCTATTTGTCGAAGCCACTGTGTCAAGTTGTTGATGTTTTCCTTTAGCTTGTAGGCGTTGTCTTATTTGTGTCAGGTAGGTAGTCATTTCTATCTATCTATTGACTATCGCATGTTTCATCCAGTTGCATGATGTGCTAGTGTGTTGAGTCGTTGTTGTATGTTGCCTAATCTGTGTGCATTTTGTTCGTCGTCAAGTTGTGTTGTTTAACTATCATCATTGTTGCCTTCCTGCTTCAACAAAAAAAAAAATTGCACTTGCTTGTGTCATTTGTAGTCATTACATATGGTATTAGAGCGGGTTCAACCCTGCAACTGTGGATTGTCATGCTTTCCAATGCAGTAAACCCTTGAGTATTGACCTAGCGCTAATTAAAACTTTAACTTGCCCATGCGATAAGCATGGTTAGATGACACTGTAGAGATTCATGACGTGGTTCTAGGGGAGGAAGCACGATGCCTCTAGTAGCATCAACGCCTGAGGGATCTAACCCCCAGGGAGATGAACAGGTTGTCAGGAAGGAACAAATAACTATGGGTGATGTGGTTGGGCTAATGAAGTCCTTTCAGCAGATGTCTGAGGCATTGATCAACCGTTTGGATAGAAATGAGGCTAGGGCATAGGCACCCCCTAAGGGACCACCGCATGCTCCGGTTGGTACTGGTGGTTTTCACCGCGAACTCGAGAAGGTAAAATCTCCCAAGTTATTTGGTACCCCGGACGGCATAGTCGCCAAGGCATGGTTGGAGAATATGGTGATTTTCTTGCACTTCACAATGAAACCTCTAACATGAAGGTTTGCATGGCAGTCTTTCAACTGAAGGGAAGTTCTCTTCTATGGTGGAAGAAGCTCCTGCCGCAATTGAACATGGCAGTCGAAGACATGTCATGTGAACTGTTCGAGGGACGGTTCCAGGAGAGGTATATGTCTAAGGAATTCATTGAGCGTCAACTCAACGAGTTCAACACCTTGCAATAGGGCAGTCGTACGATGCCCGAGTACAAGGCCCATTTTATGGAGCTACTTCGGTATGTTGCGCACTTGAATACCTATACATCATAACCTTAGGTTCTTATGATGTCATGATCAGTATGGACTGGTTGGAATCACATGAGGTGATACTCAACTATAAGACAAAATGTGTAACACCCTATTTTCCCCCAGCTTGTAAATATAATTGGACTGGCCAAGAACTATGGCAAACTCATAAATGTGAATATGTGATGTAAATGGACCTTGAGGAAGAGGTCAATGAATGTGAATAACATTCGTAAATTATTGCAGGATTGTTGATGAGGGGATGTGCAGAAAAAGAGACCATGATGGCGGTGGAAGGCACCTGAAAAGGTGGCGTTAACTTCCACCAAGAAAAAAATACCGTATTTGGACTCCACTAGCCCGGAGAACCAAAAGCGGCTCGTTGGCCCTGAAATTTAATGGCTCGCAGACTGGTAGGCGGATGGCTTGATGCGGGATGGGATGGTGAACTGCCCATCCGTAGAGTCGTCGGGCATGATCGGCGCGAGGGTAATCGTGCCACACGCAACCTCGCGAGAGGATAAGGCGTATGGCAGAAGCGATTGAGGGTCAGATGTGAGGGGAACTCTGGAATTACGCAGAGTGAGTGATAGCAAAGAGGAAGGATTGCAACCTTTGCTCCTGGTCACTGGCAGATAGGGAGACGCGGTCTCAACAGCATCGTGGTCTCCGCTCGGGGGTGGCTAGTGGTAAATCTGTTGGGAGTCGCTGAGCCTACGGTTGGGTGGAAACGAGCACCCCTCTCAGCAGTTGCTTAACCCTAGTGTTATTTCTGATAAGTGTTTTTCCTCTGGTATCTGGAAAATATATGTATTCTGATAATTATGCTCATAAGCTGTGAAACTGTGAATGTTTTCATTATAAGAAGGTCTGTGTGGTATTTTGATCAGTATTAGTAGTTG
>JZKD02S2320257.1:181844-192614 GCA_000966675.3 Picea glauca
CGGATGGCTTGATGAGGGATGGGATGGTGAACCGCCCATCCATAGAGTCGTCAGGCCTGATCGGTGTGAGGGTAATCGTGCCACACGCAACCTCGCGAGAGGATAAGGCGTATGGCAGAAGAAATTGAGGGGAAGACGTGAGAGGAACTCTGGCATTACGCAGAGTGAGTGATAGCAGAGAGGAAGGATTGCAACCTTTGCTCCTAGTCACTGGCAGACAGGGAGATGCAGTCTCAACAGCATCGTGGTCTCTGCTCGGGGGTGGCTAGTGGTAAATCCGTTGGGAGTCACTGAGCCTACGGTTGGGTGGAAACGAGCACTCCTCTCAGCAGTTGCTTAACCCTGGTGTTATTTCTGATAAGTGTTTTGCCTCTGGTATCTGGAAAATATATGTATTCTGATAATTATGCTCATAAGCTGTGAAACTGTGAATGTTTTCATTATAAGAAAGTATGTGTGGTATTTTGATTAGTATTAGTAGTTGTATATGCTTATAACAGAAAAATCATGCTTGGCTTATGTTGATAAATGAATCTAATTATGCATAAGTTGAACAAAGTCAGATCTCCAGTCCGTTCTCGGGAATTTGTTTCCTTTATCTGTATCTAGGAATACCCTGGAATAGACCTCTTCACGGAGATTCCCTCCTTAGAAAATTTTACCAAGAACCTAGAAAAAGGACTTGAATGTGCAAGCCTTGACAACCCTGTACGAAGGGGAATGACCCTCTTGGCATCCCGAAGTACCAGCGTAGGGATAAGTATTGATCAACGGATGAGATCCTGTCAGGGGATCTGCGGTCATTCACTACCGTTAAATCGCAGGAATAAACGAGGGAGGGAATTGCCTTAACCCTTTTTCCTCTATCTTCGCGAATAGCAAGGAAATCAGAATCGTAGACCCCTAGGGTCCATGAGAACATCTGGACCGTTGGTTTTTCCACGTCCAAGGAGTAGTGGGAAAGGGCGCGGCATCGGGACCGATATGAACCATCAGATCTTAGCTAGAAAACCCGATAGTCGTTAGATCTATAGGGAGATAGATGAGGGTTAATCCCTCGTGAATAGGGATCTCGCAAACTCGGAGGTTCGCAAGGTAAAATCCCAAAGGTTGGATGCTCCAAGTCGCGAGTTGCGAAGCCACGAAAGGATCAGGACCGTCCATCCGAGGAGGACAGGTGGCAGAGATCCGGGGATCTCGCGAACTTAGAGGTTCGCAAGGTAAAAGCCCAAAGGTTGGATGCTCCAAGTCGCAAGTGGCGAAGCCACGAAAGGATCAGAACCGTCCATCTGAGGAGGACAGGTGGCAGAGATTCGTGGATCTCGCGAACTCGGAGGTTCGCAAGGTAAAATCCCAAAGGTTGGATGCTCCAAGTCGCGAGTGGTGAAGCCACGAAAGGATCAGGACCGTCCATCCGAGGAGGACAGGTGGCAGAGATCCGAGGATCTCACGAACTCGGAGGTTCGCAAGGTAAAAGCCCAAAGGATTGGATGCTCCGATTCGTGAGTGGTGAAGCCACGAAAGGATCAGGACCATCCATCCGAGGAGGACAAGTGGCAAAGATCTGGGGATCTCACGAACTCATAGGTTCGCAAGGTAAAATCCCAAAGGTTGGAGGCTTCAAGTCGCGAGTAGCGATGTGCCGAGAGTCGAGCCCGAGAGAACACATGGAAAGACTTGCAGGTAGGGCCCACGTGATTGACGGGTGGACACGCATCGCCTAGAGAAGGGAGTCAATGCCCCGTTTACTCTCGTGTCTTGGGGATTCGTGGGAGAAGGGCATGAGAGCTCAACACTCGGACTTACGAAGTCACCAGTAGTGAGAACGCGAAAGGGAAAATTAAATATCGCTTCTCGAGGGTTCGTGAAGGGAAGGTGCCAAGATTTGATGCTACAACTCGCGAAGGGGCGAGTTGCGAGTAGTGCGAAGGGAGGGTCAACCTTCACTGACTTTCAAGTCTTGAAGGATCGCATAAGGGAGGAATGAGAGTTCAATCGTTGAGCTCACAAAGCGATGAATAGCGAGAGGAGCTAGAGTTTAGCCTAGCCAGTGGTCATGCGTAGAGGACGCTGATAGAAGGAAGCTATGCCCATTTCGTGATCTCGGGTATTGGTGATATGTGAAGAAAATTCGAGGGTCTTTGACTCACGGCTCGCGAGGTCACGAGTTGTGAAAGGTGCCTACATTTAGGCACGTATGTGGTCCTATCAAACTAAGGACTAAAGAAAGGGAGCTAGTGTTTTGTCGATTAAGCGGCGGGTAGTTCTGGATAGCCAAAATCTGCGTGCCCAGATCTACGGCCAGGGTCTCATTCCAAAGTCCCCTCGCCATTATACCTTCAAGATTGGACTCAATGGTATCGCTGAGTCACGAAACACGAAAAGGCACCTGGTTTGTTTGGCCTGTGGTCCTAACCCATCTATTACAGGGAAGAACTAGCCTGCACTAGACCCCCGTAGGACTTCGGGGATTTTGTTCCTTGAGGAAGAATGAAAATTTATTACGTTGTAGTGGGTATGTTACAAAATTGTTGAGCTTGGTCGATGATGAGGGACAAAGACGGGTGATTGTAGGTCGGAACCAAGAAGTTTTCCTGAGGTTCATCTCTTCCTTGCAGCTACAGAAGAGAATGTGCAAGGGATGTAACCTTTATGTGGTCCTTGCGTTAAATGAGAAGGGAGTAGTGGAAATTCTATAACACCTTCCGGTGGTAAGAGAGTTTGCAGACGTCTTCCCTAAGGAGTTACTTGGGATGCCACCAGAGAGGGATTTGGAATTTACCATAGACCTAAAACCAAGTACTAAACCGATAGCAAGAATGCCTTATCGAATGTCGACCCCGGAGTTACAGGAGTTGTTGGACCTAGGACTTATACATCCAAGTGTGTCACCATGGGGTGTGTCTGTTATTTTCATATGAAATAAGGATGGGTCGTGGAGACTTTGCATTGACTATGTCAATTGAACAAGGCAACGATCAAGAATCGGTATCTGTTGCCAAGGATTGATGATCTGTTTGATCAAATGAAGGGTGTGGCAGTATTTTCAAAGATCGACTTGATATCAGGGTATCACTAGTTACGGATCAAGGAGGAGGACGTCCCTAATATAGCCTTTAAGACGAGGTTTGGACATTACGAGTTTATTGTTTTACTGTTTGGACTGATGAACGTCCCAGGGGTATTTATGACTTTGATGAATGGGGTGTTCCACGAATACTTCGAAAAAAAATTCCAAGTATTTATTGACGATATTTTGATTTACTCTCGGACGATGGAGGAGCATGACGAGCACTTGTTCTTGGTACTACAATGTCTGCGAGAGAGGAAATTGTATGGGAAATTGTCTAAATGCTCGTTTTATCAATTGAAGACTCACTACTTAGGGCATGTCATCTCCGACGAAGGTATCGTCATGGATCTAGGAAAGTTCGAGGCTATTGTGGAATGGCCTACGCCGACGAATGTCCCTGAAGTGTGTAGCTTCATGGGTTTAGCAGGATGCTATCGATGGTTTTTCGAAGATAGCAAATCTAATTACGGAATTGCAAAAGAAGAACAAGAAGTTTGTTTGGACCAAGAAATGCACGGAAGAATTTCGGAGGCTCAAGGAGCTGTTGACAACATCACCGATACTAAAGGTCCCTGACATGGACACGGACTTCTTGGTATGCACTAACGCATCCAAGGAAGGCTTAGGCAGAGTCTTGATGCAAGATAGTCGAGTGATCACTTACATCTCGAGGAAGTTGAGAAGGCATGAGGAGAGCTATGTGACGCATGATTTTGAGTTATTAGCCATTGTTTATGCCTTGAGATTTTGGAGACACTACCTTATTGGACAGAAATTCAAACTAAAAACGAACCATTGTGGACTACCGCACATCTTTACGCAAAGAGACATGAACGTGCGACAACGGCGTTGGTAGGAATTGCTTAGCGAGTACGATTTCGAGATTACTTACATAAAGGGAACAATGAACAGAGTGGAGGATGCATTGAGTCGGAGACCATGCATCTATTCAGTGATGCCTCTAGAGACAAATCTACGTGAAAATATTTTAAACTTACAGCGCGACAATGACTAGTACAAGGAGGTCAATGATGTTATTGGACAAAACACAATGATGGTACCAAAACTGAAGGATTTACTATGGAAAATGACATATTATTGAGATTTAAAGGTCGAATTTACGTATCGCCCAACGAAGAGTTGAGTATTTTGATCCTAAATGAGGCTCACATATCAGTGTACATGGCTCACCTGGGAGTCACAAATATGAGGGCGGACTTTAAACCCTTATTCTTCTGGAAAGGAATGAAGACAGACATAGTCAACTACATGGAAAGATGTCTAGAATGTCAATAGATGAAATATGAACATAGACATCCAGTAGGATTACTACAGCCACACGCTATTCCGAAATCGAAATGGGAGGTCATTTCGATGGATTTCATTGTTGGATTTCCACTGACGGCAAGGAGACATGACTCGATTTTTGTGGTAGTCAACACTCTGAAGAAGAGTGCTCATTTTATTCCTGTGTGTACGACATATCAGGAACCTGACATAGATAGAGTTTTCATCGGTGAGATTGTGAGGTTGCATGACGTGCCTAAAAGGATTATATCTGATAGAGGATCAGTGTTTCTCGAACAATTTTGGACTAGTTTCCAAGAGGCCTTGGGAACCCAAATTAACTTTAGTACTGTGTATCACCTGGAGACAGACGGGTAGACTGAATGATCAAACCAAATCTTGGATGACATGTTGTGCATGTACGTGATGGACCAGCAGAAGCGTTGGGAAGAATTATTGCCACTGGTAGAATTTGGATTAACAACAGTTATCAAACCACCATTAAGATGGCACCTTTCAAGTTTCTTTACGGGATATTGTGTCGGACACCTTTGAGTTAGGATCGGATTGAGGATAGGGTCCTGGTGGGACCAGAACTGATCCAAGAAATGGAATATCAAATGCAAACAATAAGACAAAGGATCAAGGAAGCGCAGGATCAGCAGAAGAGTTATGTCGATGCGCATCGTGTCGACTGTAGTTACGAAGTTGGCAATCGAGTCTTCTTACTAGTGAAACCACATAAGAGTTTGATCAATTTTGGAAGGGGTGCTAAATTATCTCCCAGGTTCGTGGGACCTTTTGAGATTGTGGAAAAGAAGGGGTTTGTGGCCTATCGACTAGCCTTGCGTGATTCTTGAGGCGTATGCGCGATGTTTTTCATGTATCTATTGTGAGACATTATATTAGCGATCCTACACATGTTATTGACATGAGTTACTTTCAGGTATCTTACAAGGGTGCACTCATGGCTGAGTCAGTATGCATTTTGGACCATCGAATTCAACAGCTATGGCGTCGAACAGTAGATCAGTTCAAGGTCTAGTGGGACAACTATAGTCCGCACTCAGCAACCTGGGAGGACGCATATGATATGCGTCAACAATTTCCATTTTTGTTTGATAGATAGACTTATGATACTGTGATACACTTTATCTCAGCACTTAGATACTATGAAAATTTGGGACAAAGTTTAGACCAAGAGGGGGTGTATGCAACATCTCGCTCTTTCGTGCACTGAACGAACTTATTCTTTGAGGACACTTGCTTGCAAGTGATCCGGATTATTATACGATTGGTTGTTTGATTATGATTATGAGATATTATGGATTTGATGATATGTTATTTGGTTGTATTGCATAGACAGGTGTTATTGACTGGGTTCTTCTTAGTGTGCAGGACTTTGGACCTCGAGGATGCAGAGGCATCGATGAAACCCCTTGGACTCTAGATCGAATTAGGGAGTGGACTATTGAGTTGAATATTGTTGATGTGACATATGTACATATGATTAGATGTTATGATGATTGATTATTATTGATGACATGATTTGTTGATAGATGCAGGCTGATGATAGCTTGTTGACCAGACTCACATGTGGAGTAGAGGGGTCATGCAGGACAACCAGAGACTTTGAGGGAGAGGTGTGGCAGCAGCCCTGCCACATCCTACTAGCACTCTTTTCGTGGCTCAAACTGTAGGTTAACGATTACCTAGTTCAAGAAGACCCATGATGTTGTGAGGGCAGACTGTGACAGTCGCTCACGATAATTCTAAGGGGCATGCAATAAGGAAGGGGCCTTATTTCTTAGAGGCCCTTAGTCTCCCACAAGATCACCTGGAGGAGTATTGACTCCAAGGGTTTTTGATGTCTACCAAAGTCAATCAAGAGGCGAGTGGCACCCTTGGAGCATATTCTGCGTCCTAAAGAGCACATCGCGCAAGGAAAACGAAAAGAGGCGAGTGGCACCCTTGGAGTACGTAGTGTGTCCTGAAGGGCATGTCACGCAAGAAAATAGAAATAGGTGAGTGGCACCCTTGGAGCACCTTGTGCGTCCTGAAGGGAACGTCGTGATTTTAACTGGTAAGTGAATAAACCTAGTCGTCCCTAAAATGAATGACGTGATAAGTAAGATTTAAAAACAATTTTTCCCTAATGAAAATGTCACCTAGCCTAGTGAAATTAAACCTAGGTCTAAGTAGAAGATGTGGTCAAAAAAATAAAAATAATAAATAAACATGTAACAAGAAGGGGGGTAAGAAATTCAAATTTATTATTAAAGTCAAAAATATAATGGAGGATTAAAATTTTAAAAAGAGAAATGGTTGTTCTTATCTACTTTTACTAATTTAATTTATAGTTAAAAAGAAAAGAGGGTAAATGGTTGTTTTATGTACACTTGCTAAATTAATTTTTAATTAAAGAAGAAAATGGGTAAATGGTTGTTTTATGTACACTTGCTAAATTAATTTTTAATTAAAGAAGAAAATGGGTAAATGGTTGTTTCATCTACACTAAATTGATTTTTAGTTAAAAAAGAAAAAGAGGGAAACTTAAAAGAAATAGGAAACTTAAAGAAAAAGGGGAAACTTAAAGAAAAGGGGAAGCATAAAGAAAAATTTGAATGTCTAACTTAGTAAGGAATCTTTCCTTGGGAATTTGTTATTTATGAACTCAACTAGGAATTAAGTAAGGCGTAAGTCATTTAAGATTTGTAAGGGAATGTTGGGACACCAAGGAGCATTTTTAGGAATGCTTTTAGGTGGGTGAGGGAAATAGGAATATTTAATTAATTAATAAAATTGATTTTTGGTGCAACTATGGGGATGGGTGACATGTGTACGGGGGAGGTTTTTCAAAATTAATTAACTGGAAAAAGGAATTTAATGAGAATTTGGGAAACTAATTACTTAAAAAACTCTATAAAAAGGAGGGAGGAGGAGGAGTATGGATCTCATATTTTTGCGTAACGTTACGCTACTAAATTTTTATCTTGACTAAACTTTCTCTTATGGGAGTTGGGATACCCAGCTCGGGTAACAAGTGGTAGCTCAACCTTGCGAGGTGAGATAGGTGCTAACAGTTCTCTAGTATTGTGTGTGTGGCCCCTTTGCAGCTCGGGGGGCTTAGGGGAAATAAGAGTACCCCCAGCGTTGGCTGGGAGGTACCGGTATGGTCACATCAATTGGCAAGTGGTAGTTGGACGGAGCATGCTCAGGACAACAACTATGAAGAATTCATGTTTGGATAAGGTATGTCTGTTAAAGTTGTTACTTGCAATGAAATTTAATTTACACATGTTATTTTTTGTGCTCGGTTGAATATTTCATTGCCATGAGCTTTCTTGCACCTGATTTCCTACGGTATTTGTAACCCCCTTGCTTGTTGATTTCTGAATTAATTTCCCTTTGTGAACCCAACTTCTAATTGCAATGACTTCTCTACATTGTTTTTATTGATTATTATGAAGAAGAATTTGTGTTTTTATCTTTCGTCCCTTATCCCTTTAGTTATTAGTCTGTGCCTAAGAAGTCAGCCAGGAGCCGAACCGACGGTCATCACTTCGATGTTTAAAGACATATAGATTAAAATGCCCTGCTTTCATGTGCATGGATAATAAGTGAAGGATAAATTTCACCCAGCTATCTATCCCTTGCTTATCTATGTGTTTTTCTTTTCTGATTGATTTATAATCTTTGCGCCCTCCTTGTGGATGAGTATCTCTACTTTCTCTCTTATGATTAAACTCTAATTAAACTTTGCATCTTGATGGATTAAACTCTTATTACACTCTGTGTTTTAATTGTTTAAACTCTAATAAATCGTTGTGCTTGAATGGTAATCTCTGTGTTTTCTTGTGATTACATCTGCATTTTCTGGATGATTAATCCTTGCGTCTTTTTGGTGAATGAATGCATCTGCGTCTTGGATGACTCAATTCTGAATGAGTAATCTTTGTGTTCTTCTTTGGAATGATTATCACTGTTTTTATGTGAGACTGTGTTTTTTTTTACTATATGTGGCTATGTTTTATCCATATGATGGACATCGTACTGGTGATGGCTTATCGCTTTAAACTGTATATGATATAGTTTGGAAAATGATACACCCAGCAATACACATCTATATATATACAGCGATATATTGGGACAACGATTTAATATATAAATCGTTTTACACATCCTCTTTTTGGCTTGTTACATAGATCTCACACCACGCTTTTATGGGCATAATACACAGAATTTAACTCCACGAAACTATTAGCATACTACACAACATTTATACAGTACCCACTCAGTGAATTGGGGACTTGATCTCTGTGCTTTTGTGGAATGATTAATCTCTGCATTTAATTCACCTCTATGTGTAAGCAACCTCATCTTTGTGTTTTTTGTTATGGATAATCCGTGTGTCATCCCCAAAAATAAACTCTGAGATCATACATTTAATTGACAGCAAAATCTTATGTGGATAGACATCATTATCATAGATTTAAAGGACAATGATTTAATAGACTTCGTTTTCAGCACATATTTAAACTATGTTTCAACATATATAAAAACTGTGTTTTCAACATATATTTAGACTATGTTTTCAGCATATATTTGGACAACGAGTACTTCATCATATAGACTACATTTTTACCTTTGATAGTGATTTATATAGATAGAGATAATGTTATTCCTTGCTAAAAGACAGTGTTGTTATAATTACTAGACAATGTTTAAAATAAATGTGTGACAGAGATATGAAAATAGCGATTTTGTGACAGCGTAAGTGTATATATATAACAGAGACTTCATATATAATAGATAGCAATTATATATATATATATATATATATATATATATATATATATATATATATATAAGATAGCAGTTATATGTTTAAGCAGCGACTTTATTGGACAGAGATTTGTTTAGATAGATATTTTGACAGCCACCTAATGTATTCAATAGGCAGCGAAATTATCTGTTAGATAGCGATGCCCTTAAATGTACAGTTAGGAAAGACAGAGTTACAAGTGAGTGTCAGTGTTTTGTAGGTGAATGGCAGTAGGTATTATGGAATTGACAACGTGGTGATTATTGTTGTGTTGACTGCGTTCTCATCCAATATATATTTAGAGAGCTAATTGTTTATTTTACAAACAGAAATTTTTATAGGCAGTAATATTATATTTCATATTTTATCTTTACACAGCAATATCATACCCTTTTTACAGCAATGGGATGGTTGACAGCGACCTTGTAATAGATATAGTAACACAATTTAATAGACCCCGGGCAAATCCTAAACAGACAGTGATATTATTTATTAGACGGTGTTTTAATATGTCTGCGTTGGATAGGTTTTAATGGATAGCGATTTTTGGCTATGTATTAATGGATAGAGTTTTCTGACATGATTTATGGATAGTGTTTTGTTTTGATATGTATTAATGGACAACGATCTTGTATTTATTTCGACAGCGATTATATATATATATGTCTTATGACTTATGCAAACAATAGATTAATTGTTTCTTTTCTTTATATAGCGATTGTTCATTTATCCGTCTTACATATTGGTATTTTGACTTCTACCACAATAGATTAAATTATGTGATGGTAATAGAATAATGGCTTGATTTCTTGGGTAATAGATTATTGGATTAATTGCAATGATAATAGTTCACTCCTTCACACATAGACATAATGATTAACAATTATTGATTTACGGTTTATTAGCGTAATAGTTAATAGCTTGTTCAAGATTAATGGTTGAGGGTTTAATAGTTTATTAGCTATAATGATTAATAGTTTAACAGTTATTTGGTTACTATGCACCTTGTGCCTTAAGTCAAAATGTAAACTGTGGTTGTTCATAGTTGTTTACCACACATGTTGCCTTGTAGGAAACAAGAAACCCTTCAGATAGTTGCGTAATTTAAATTGAGTGATGTCACCTTGCATCTTGTCGACTTGTTGCTTGGGTGCTTGGGTATAGTCTTCATGTATTTTTGTCAGTTAATTTGATCTCCTACTACGTTGGATTTTTCTTGGGTTATTGGTCTAGATATGTTATGTTGCACCTGGGTTACTGTCACGCATATCGCCTGGTGATGACATGATTCCTGATAAGGGGATCACTGTGCTCCCTGATGGATAGAGGCAAACGATAACCTGTTCAGAGTCTATGCTTCCTGATGTGGGCGTTTGTTTGTGGTAATGATTGTTGGTACTTGGTTTTGTAACGCCTTAAGGCATTGGGTTTTGCGCGATGTAGAGGTTTCTAGTTCTTGGTTGGTGAAGCCACTGTATCAGGTTGTTGATGTTGTTCGTTATCTTGTAGGCGTTGCCTTGCTTGTGTCGGGAGGGTAGTCGTTTCTATATGTCTATTGATTATTGCATGTTTCATCTAGTTGCAT
>JZKD02S2320257.1:212221-233181 GCA_000966675.3 Picea glauca
CCTAGGAAACACTCCTTGACTTAGGGATGATTCACTCAATAGGTCACTTTGTCGACCCTCCCATACCTAAACTTGGCAAGTTGCATAGGGTCTTTGAGCACTTGTTTAATTTGATGAGGTGGTTTTTATGCACATGCTTAGGTGACTCTTTTATTGATTTGATTTACTTATCATGATATGTTTGACTTGAGATCCTAGGAGGGAATATTCATTGTCTTTGCAGGAGCTTGCTTGGTGGACATTTTTGGAGGAACAAGCCTAGCTTGGGCTTCCTTGGGGCATGAAGCCCATAGATTGGGTGCCATGGCCCGCACATCGGATGATGATTACAACCTTTGTAGGCTTCAGAGATACTTTGGATGACCTCACATATCCCCTACATGCCCAATGTTTTTCCTTAGGAGGTAAAAACGCCACATTTGGAGGGCTTGATATCACCCTAGGGATAGGGTTTGGAGTGGTCGTGTGGTTGACTTGACACTTGGCACCTTTTGATGGAGAGATGCCTTAGCTTGATGGAGGAGACCCTAGTGCATGAGAGGGAGGCCTTTGAAGGCCCAATGTTTCACCTCCAAGCTCAACGACTTGTTCCAAGTGCCAAAATGTTGCCCTAAATGGGTGGTGTCATGCTTATTTTAGGGTTTTCTTATGTGCAAAATCAAATTTAAATTTGTAAAGGGGAAAAGTAAGGGTGGTTGACCCCTTACTTTGTGGTTTACCCTAAAGTTAAGTGGAAAAACACTTTTTATAGGATTTGTATAAATAAGAATAATTTATATTTCATTTTCATCGTAGCTCTCCCATTTGGAGAAGACTACTTGGCTGAAATTTGCGCCCCTCTTGGGAAAATTCATTCTCTCTCTCTCTCTCTCGTGATATGGTTTAGATTTTGTATTATGGAATTAAGTGGTGCACTATCTTTTGGAGGCTCTTTCTTTTGCTTTGATGGTGAAAAATACTTGGTAACTAGGGTTTGTCTTGGTATTTTTTGGAATTGATAAGGAAAATATGCACTTTGTTAGGTTTCTTTCTTGTTCCATGGTTGTTATTGGCTAGATCCTTGGAGTATAAATGTTTACAACCTCCACCAAGCTTTATCATCATTGTGTGTTGAAAAGGCTATTGCAAAGGTTGCTAGGAGGAGTAAAAGGGTTTACACCCTCCTAGACTTTACCTTGTTAGGGTTGATATCTCAAGGGAGTAAAAGGGTTTACACCCCTTGAGATTTAGTAGACCTAACTTAATACACGAAGACTCCATAACCCATTTGGCAAGGCATTAATCTTTATTTGCATTGGAGAGATAAATTGTTTGCATTAGTAAACGTGATTTAGAGAGATATTGGTTTTGTTCAAGTTGGAATATTTTCTTGATGCTTTAAGCTTGCTAAAGCTTATAGGGCATTTTGATTGGCCTAGTATTCTTGGATCTATAATTAAATAAAATCTACAACCATTAGGGCCGCAACAAATGACTCTATACCTTCAATTTTAACTTGTATTTCAACTGTGGAAATTTGCTTGTAAACCATTACTATCATTCTACTACTTATTGGTGAACTTTTTGTTGGATTACTTGCTTATTCTCATGGTTGAAACTTGATGTTGTAGAAAATATTTGCTACAGCCACTTGGCTGTTACAAACATACTCTGAAAACTTCATACAATAGCCCTCTAGTACCACTAAAGTTTGTGTTAAAATATTGGGAAATGATCTACTTTTTTTATGCCTCATTTCTCAATAAATATTTGATGCTTTGAGTGGTTATATTTGCAGTAATTAGATTTGTTCCTTGTTGATATATATTCTTGTTTGTTGCAGTAGTTTGGGACAACAAGCTTGTCTTTCTTTTCTGCTTAATATTTAGGCTTGTATACTCATCTCTTCTTGTGTCTCGGGCAGGTACAACTATCTTTTGCAGGTACACTACTTCTTGGCAACCTTCCCTCATCAACAACACTTCATCCCGAGCCTTCCATCGCTCCACAACTTGACCTATAGGGGATTCACTTCCATAACCTCACTTTCCATCTCATTTCCCCCTAAGGTCACCCAGATTCCCCCCTTGTGTTGGATTTATCCTTCACTAAAGCGAGGGGAGGGTTTATCTAAGGTGACAGTGGGTAGAATCTCCCACAGTTATCACCATCTAGTGGATTGGGTCGGGTTTTTCCAACCTACAATTTGTAAGATAACATTTTGGCGTCATTTGCAGGGAGGATTTTGAATCCTCTTTCATGACCTAACGACACTTTGGCAAGCTTCCATCCCAAAGCCTTTACCCCTAGCTTGCCTTGCAAATCCACTGGGAGGGCGTTCCCCTTCCACCCTTGATGAGCTCTTCTTGAAGCTCATTTGGAAACTCCACCATCCCAAAATCCACCTTCCCTTAAGAGCTTTCCCCCATGGAAGATTCAAGCCTTCTAAGGTTTACCGAAGAAGGCCTCCTCTCAAATATCTCGTTGTCAAAACCCTTTTCCAAGGTACTCGTCCCCTTGGGAAAAATACTTCTACAAACCCTTAAACATGGCCACGATCCCCGGATATCCCAATACCATGCCAAAAGAGTCTCACAAATGGTTGTCAAAGTTCTCGGGGAATAATTTGATCATAGCTAACGATCATCTCTATGCCATGGATCAAGATATGGAAAATGTAGAAGTAGAACATGAGGATGTAACAATGAGATTGTTGGCTTCATCATTGACTGAAAATGCCCAAACATGGTTCAGGGGCCTTCTTGATAACCACGTAGCATCTTATGAATATTTCACTAAGTTGTTCAAGAATAGATGGACAACAAAGAAGGACAATGGAATGCTTGTAGCTTGGTTCAATCAGATAAATAAGAAAGTGAATGAGACGGTAATTGAATTTGACAATAGGTTTTACAGATTGTACAGTCAAATCGTGACGGATCTACGTCCTCCAGATGCAGTTGTCCATCTCCTTTATATGAATTCTTTTGATGGGAAATTATGTTTTATCTTGAAGGATAAGAATCCCACCAGTTTGGCACAAGCCAAAGAGTATAGTGCAGAGATTGAAGTGAAGCTTCTTGACTCAAAGGTTGACCCTTTTCAGTATCTTCATACTAAGACATAAGAAAAGACCAAATCTCCTAGTAGTAGTGCATCGAATCCAATTTCTCTCTTGACTTAGAAGATAGACCAGACGAGTACTTAATTTGTCCAAGTTCAGAATCAGTTCATGGGCTGATTGACCACTGTGGAAAGAAATCATTCTACCCCCAAACCTCGGTTTACAAGACAGCAGAGGGATGTCATAGGTTGGAGGTCGAAGCCTAAACAAGAGACAAAATCTCCTAACACATTGAACCCAGTTGGAATGGTCAACATAGAAGAAACACCATGGTGCTCTCCATGCCAAGAGCCTCGTCGAGAGGATGAGTGTCCCCGATGTGATGAAGACTCCTCTAATGGTATAAACTTCATGGACGTGATTTGTAACTTTCGAGAATAAGATATTACTCAAGAACAAATTGATGAAGTCAGAAAAAGAGGAGCTATAGAAGGACGACTCTGAGTGTTATATTAATTAACAGATGATCATAGAAAGGAATTGAGAAAAAAGGAAGTTTTGAAGTATGCAAGAAGGAAAAAGGATTTAGTTCCTCTCCTACAACTTTCCACTCTACTTCATCCAGAGGTCAAAGTTCCTCTTCCATATGTAGAGAAGGTGGTCCCACCACCTCCACCTCTAGTGGATCAATTGCTTCCAAAACCAACTTCAACAGAAGAGGATATTCAATTGAATATAGACGTGTTGGCCATGTTTGGGAAGTTGAATATGACAGTCCCTATGACAGAAATGTACAAGATCCAATATTTGAGGAAAGAAGTCTTGAAGTTATTGAAAGTACCAGTCGAAAAGGAGGACCGTCCAATAATCTTGAATACCATGTATCTTTGTCGGAAAAAGGATAATAACCCTCCCTTCTATCTTTCTTTGGGGATAAATGGTCTTCATTTGAACAATTGTATGATGGACTCCAGAGCCTCAACAAATGTCATGTCCTTGAAAGTGATGGAAAAACTCGGTTTAAAGACAACCCAACCTTATGGAAATGTTTGTGGTATTGATTCCAAGCAGGTCAAAGTTTATGGGCTTTGTGAAGATGTTGAAGTTTACTTGATTGACTTTTCTCATATCAACCTCATTATGAACATAGTGATGATTGATGTTCCAGATGCTTGGGGAATTCTTCTATCAAGAAGTTGGTCTGCTACTCTTGGGGGTTTCCTCAGTATGGATCTCACCCACACACATATTCCCATGGGGGATGGCACTTTTGATATTATATATAGTCGGGAGAGGGCTGAGAAGCATGTGATGGATCCCAACAGTCCTGACTACACTAGTGAGTGTGACTTTGATGTACCCCACTAGATCATTGAATATGATCCATGGGACCTGCCTTTTGTGTAGGAAGATTGCATAGATACGCTACTCCCAAGGACAAATGCGTACAAGGAGAATCTTGCAAAGTTCCAAAGAAAGGAACGAGGGTCCATCAATATATTAAACAAAGAATATGAAGGGAACAAAGAACATGAGAAATCCATTAAAGATGCAGTCAACAGAGAACCTCATTCGTATCCTTACATCGAAGATATACCTTACATCAACTACAATGAAGGAAGTCTTGTATTAATGTGGGATAAGAGGAAGGGCAAGCCTAAATACGATCAAAAGGATAACATCTCTTGGCTTGTCCCTTACATCATCAAGAAGAAGTCTAAGAAAGAGAAATACTACTTGACAGCCTAAAATGAGAGAAATATTCCATGACCAGTGGATGGGTCTCTTCTCTGACCCTACATTCAAGGTACTTAACTTCTTAAGGGCCCAGGCCCCAGGTAAGTAGGTAGGTCATCTTGCTTTCTTGCATTTGTATTTTGAGGTACAAGACATTGGGTCTTGCTCCATGAGGTACAAACCAGGTATTATAGTGGGTGTCATTTCAATATTTGAGGCATTTGAGTCTGTTGCATTTAAAAGTTGCTTTTAATTATGTAACGACTGCTTGGAAGTTATGCTATTTTCCATGTTTCACCTTGGTGCTTGACAATGTGCCCTAGTAAGTGGTCACCCTTAGGGATGGGTTTGCTAATGGGAGGTTCCCTTGACAATTCATCGTGCTATTCCCGATCATACTTACCACTTTCCACACTTCATCCCCTCACCTCCTCGTCTTTTGGGATTTTTAGGTGTACTGACCCAAGAAGGGATTGCCCCTCATTTCATGGGAAGAAGGGGTTGAAGGCCTAGAGGTTTGTAGCTGGAAAAAGTTAAAATCCAATCATAAACCTTCTAGATGCTTTCCCAGGGATCCCAAGGACAATGAAATGTCTCTCATAAGAAATTGATGGGACCCGTAAAAAATAATAATGCAAAAATGTTAATCGAGGTAGAGCGTGTGTGGTAAATGTTTTTCATGCTTAGGTAGAAGTCCCACACATTGTCTTCAATGTGGGGAAGCATAATGTGACCAGGGTAGAGTCAAGGTGGGAAATGTTTTTCATGCTTAGGTAGAAGCCCCACCTTTGCTTCAACCTGGAAACATAAAAAAAAAAATAATAATAATAAATAAACACAAAAGGCAATAAATGGGCTTGTAAAAATGATGCATTGAAAATGAAGGTGCAGCATACCCTCTACAAAGGCACCCATAAATGAGACACTACTATCCCTTGTATGTCATGAACCCCATGCCCAAAAAAATTTCTCCCATCCACTCTTGAATTTTTATATGAGATGATATGATATAATGTTGTATATGATATTCTTTTATAGAATTATGGATGTGCCAAATATATAGAGAACCTAAAGGCACATATGGTGACCATCCATGAAAGGATGTGTCTCTGATAATTATGTAATTTATTATTATTATTATTATTATTATTATTATTATATATTAATAATATTATTAATCTAGGAGAATGTATTCTCGATGTTTTCTAAGCATCAGCACTCCCTCTCAACGAGGGAGACATTCTACACCACTAGCACCTCGAGTCTTTTGTCCTTTTAAGACTACGCATGGGCCATTCATCACTAGCCAAGTTATCATGGCTAATATTGTGAGTGAATCTATCATCCTCCTCAACCAAGTCAGCATGACCACTCTAGGAGGATGTCTGCCCGATGCTAATAGTTGGAGAACATCAACATCCTAGACCATTCTCCTTAGCCAAGTTAGCATGGCCACACTAGGAGAATTTCTACCCGATAATGAATCTTTGGGAAGCACCTCGAGTTTCTAAGACTGCTCTTGGGCCATTCTCCTCAGTCAAATCAGCATGACCACTCTGGAGAATGTTTTCCCAATGCTTGTAACTTGAACACTCCTTCTCAGCTAGGGAGACATTATGCATCACACCAAGATTCTTGATTTTGAACTTTGAGGCCAACTCCCTCTTACACCTGTCAATGAGCCTTTGTTGATGTAATAATCTTCGTCATGCACCCAATTTATATATACTTATCCTCACATGCTCTTCTAGTTAGTATAGATTTCTCCAACCTAGAGTAGGCATGTGATAACACATCGAGTCTCTAAGACTGGGCCTGGGCCATTCATCACTAGCCACGTCAGCATGGCTAATACTGTGAGTGAATGCATCATCCTCTTCAACCAAGTCAGCATGGCCACTCTGGGAGGATGTCTACCCGATGTTAATAGCTAGAGAACATCAATGCCCTAGGCCATTCACCACTAGCCAAATCAACATGGCTAATATTGTGAGTGAATATATCATTCTCCTCTGTCAAATCAGCATGACCACTCTAGGAGAATGTCTACCCGATGCAGCCACCTGGAGAAACATCAGCACCTAAAGTATTTTCCACTTCTTGTCAAGTCAACATGACTAAGGAGAAAGACTATGCCTGGACCATTCACCATTAGCCAAATTAGCATGACTAATCCTATCATAGAGGGGCTTCCGCAGTGCAACATATTAGATATCATTTTCGGGAATAACTGCGTAGTGTAAGTCATTAATCTATGACCCATATCCATGAGTATTAGTCGCAACTAACCAATAATTCTCATGATTTGAATAGTCAGTTGCAACTAATACTCATGGATATGGGTCATAGATTAATGACTTACACTATGCAATTATTCCCAAAAATGATATCTAATATGACTAATCCTGTGAGTGAATGTATCATTCTCCTCAGTCAAATCAACATGACCACTCTGGGATGTCTACCTGATGTTACTCATCTGTGGTTGTGTACTAGAGCTTCACAGCTCCCTTCTGCATCATGTCTCGGATGAAGTCATGCAAGAACATTTGAAGTCATCCTGCTTCATGACTTACAATATTGGTTTTTATATACTTTCCCTCCGTTGTACTGAGTGCCACTAATGTCTGCTCCCTGCTCAACCATGAGATCACAGCAATCCCATATTGAAACAACATCTAAAATTATTCTTTTGATCCACTGCACTCCTTGACCAGTCAGAGTCTATATAACTCTACAGATTTCACATCTCCATCTAAGGCATATCTCAATCCATATCCACTCGCACCATGTAGGTATCTCAACAAATGTTTTGTTGTCAACCAATGTACATGTCTCAGAATCAAGGTTAAAAGTTCCACATCTCAGTCCTTTTGATTGGCTTCCTTCACTTAAACAAGGTAATCCTCTCCAAGAGGTCTCATATCTTCTCAAGGTCTAGCCTCATGTCTATCAGTCCTAGAGGACGTCTCTCCCATATGAATCTGAATATGAAGAGGAATCCTTTCTAAATGAAATTCTCTAAGCAACTAACTCTCTCTTAGATCAGGCCCACTCTCAGTCCGCATGCTCCCTCTTAAGCTTGACTCCCTCTAAGGCTATATAGTCTTCGAAGTCATATGCTCCCTCTGCATGTGTTGGTCTCCTCTTCTTCTTCACTACATGAATGTGCACAACTATATACAGTGACCATGCAAATGATATGTCTTCTACTATGACCAACACACATCCATCATATACTCGATGTCATACGGCTAACCATGTTGATTTTCTAGTGTTAA
The DNA here is from genome assembly GCA_000966675.3 of Picea glauca. Classification (NCBI taxonomy): domain Eukaryota; kingdom Viridiplantae; phylum Streptophyta; class Pinopsida; order Pinales; family Pinaceae; genus Picea; species Picea glauca. Next base: position 220,283 of record JZKD02S2320257.1, read on the forward strand.
ATTAGACAAGCACAATTTTCCGCAAGTGATAATTACTTCCAACGATTTACTTTAGTAAACTCTAGAACATCACTAAGTAATTACACTAAAAAAATTCAACTACTTAGAAACCTCGATCTCTTCCTTAGATCACTTCCCACGTGTGAGAGAGAAAAAAATATGTGTCTATTGTTGTGTCTTTTTATAGCAATATTAAATTGATCCAAAGAGACACGTCTCTTTGAAAATTAAATTTAAATTTAATTTTTTTTCTTATAAATAGTTGGAGAATACCTCTCGTAACTACCCAAAGATTAACATTAATTTGGTTATAATCCATCCACATAGTATTTGACTTTGTTAATTTGTTCCTCCATAATTCATGCAATTATTTGCATAATTTTAGGTAGAAGTAAATAAGAAGTACATTCTTCATATTTAGGTAATTAGACATTTTTACTAGAAATTACTGCCCACCATAATTTATGGAATTCTTTTTATAATATTATTAATAATTAATAATTGTATTATTAATAATTAATAATTATATTATTAATTATTATTAATTATTAATCTAGGAGAATGTCTTCCCGATGTTGTCCAAACATCAACATCCACTTCATCTTCTACACATGGCTTAGAGGGGGGTCTACCTGGGAAACACTCCTTGACTAAGGAGATGATTCACCCAATAGGTCACTTGTCAACCCTCCCATACCTAAACTTGGCAAGTTGCATAGGGTCTTTGAGCACTCATTTAATTTGATGAGCTAGTATTTTATGCACATGCTTAGGTGACTCTTTTATTGATTTGATTTATTTATCATGATATGTTTGACTTGATATTCTTGGAGGGCGTATTCATTGCCTTTGTAGGACCTTGCTTGGTGGACATTTTTTTAGGAACAAGCCTAGTTTGGGCTTCCTTGGGGCATGAAGCCCACAGATTGGATACCATGGCCCGCACACTAGATGATGATGACAACCTTTGGAGGCTTGAGAGACACTTTAGATGACCTCACCTATCCCCTTCAAGCCCAACGTTTTGCCTTAGGAGGTCAAAACGTCACATTTGGAGAGCTTGATGTCACCCTAGGGCTAGGGTTTGGAGTGGTGGTGTGGTTGACTTGACACTTGGAACCTTTTGATGGAGAGAGGCCTTAGCTTGATGGAGGAGACCCTAGCACATGAAAGGGGGGCCTTTGGAGGCCCAATGTTTCATCTCCAAGCTCAATGACTTGTTCCAAGTGTCAAAACGTTGCCCTAAAGGGGTGACGTCGTGCTTCTTTTAAGGTTTTCTTATGTGCAAAATCAAATTTACAGTTGTAAAGGGAAAAAGTAAGGGTGGTTGACCCCTTACTTTGTGGTTTACCCTAAATTTAAGTGGACAAACACTTTTTAGAGGATTTTTATAGATAAGAATTATTTATATTTCATTTTCATCGTAGCTCTCCCATTTGGAGAAGACTACTTGGTTGAAATTTGCGCCCCTCTTGGGAAAATTCATTCTCTCTCTCTCTCTCTCTCTCTCTCTCTCTCTCTCTCTCTCTCTCTCTCTCTCTCTCTCGTGATATGGTTTAGATCTTGTCTTATAGAATGAAGTGGTGTGCTATCTCTTGGAGGCTCTTTCTCTTGCTTTGATGGTGAAAAATACTTGGTAACTAGGGTTTGTCTTGGCATTTTTTGAATTGGTAAGGAAAATCTGCACTTTGTTAGGTTTATTTCTTGTTCCATGGTTTTTATTGGCTATATCCTTGGAGGAGTACAAGTGTTTACAACCTCCACCAAGTTTTATCGTCATTGTTTGTTGAAACGGTTATTGCAAAGGTTGCTAGGAGGAGTAAAAGGGTGCACACCCTCCTAGACTTTACCTTGTTAGGGTTTCTATCTCAAGGGCGTAAAAGGGCTTACACCCCTTGAAATTTAGTAGACCTAACTTAATACAAGAATAATCCATAACCCATTTGGAAAGGCACCAATCTTTATTTGCATTGGAGAGATCAATTGTTTGCATTGGTAAACATGATTTAGAGAGATATTGATTTTGTTCAAGTTGGAATCTTTTCTCGATGCTTTAAGCTTGCTAAAGCCTCTAGGGTGTCTTGATTGGCCTAATATTCTTGGAGCTATAACTAAATAAAAGCTAAAGCCATTAGAGCTGCAACAAATCACTCTATACCTTCAATTTTAACTTGCATTTCAACCGTGGAAATTTTCTTGTAAACCATTACTATCATTCTACTACTTATTGGTGAACTTTTTGTCGGATTACTTGCTTATTCTCATGATTGAAACTTGTTTTTGTAGAAAATATTTGCTACAACCACTTGGATGTTACAAACATACTCTGAAAACTTCATACAACAACCCTCTAGTTCCACTAGAGTTTGTGTTAAAGTATTGGGAACTGATCTACTTGTTTTATGCTTCATTTCTCAATAAATCTTTGATGTTTTGAGTGGTTATATATGTAGTAATTAGATTTGTTCCTTGATGATATATATTCTTGTTTACTCCAGTAGTTTGGGAAAACAAGCTTAACTTGTTTTTCCACTTAATCTTTAGGCTTGTCTACTTGTATCTTCTTGTGTCTCGGGCAAGTAAAATTATTTTCTGAAGGTACAATACTTCTTGTCAATCTTCCCTCATCAACAAGACTTCATCCCAAGCCTTTTGTCTCTCCACAACTTGACCTATAGGGGCTTCACTTCCATAACCTCACTTTCCATCTCATTTCCCCTAAGTCAGTCAGGATTCCCCATTTGTGTTGGATTTATCCTTCACTAAAGCGAGTGGAGGATTTATCTAAGGTGACAGTGGGTAGACTCTCCCACAGTTATCACCATCTCATGGATTGGGTCAGGCTTTGCCCAACCTACAGTTTGTGTAATAATAGAACTCAAGTTCAGTACCTTGTGTAGATTCTCCAATTAGGACTTGTAGACTCAGCAGACCTTTAATTGAATATTTAATGGAAGAACGTGTTCGAGAAACTCCTAAATATTGAAGTCCACCAGAAAAAAAATTGAAATTTAGAGTTGCCATTGTCAAAGAAAAATAATGTACTACCTAATGGAACCTGAAATTCTTCCCCACCATCGTAAAACACAAGAGGCTTGAAAGAAACCCTGGCATGAGGAAGAGCAAAACCATTGAGAGAAAGCCTAGTTAGATTAGAACATGCACCCAAAGCCAAGGAAATGATTTTATCATTGATTTGAAATTCTGAGTCATAGGGTTAGACTTAGGTTTAGGGCAGGTGTTTTTGTTGTTGTGAGATGAGTTGCCCTTTTATGTGACATTTGGATGAATGTGAGATGTGTTGCTCTTTTATGGACATTTGTACTGGAGTATGGGCTATAAATGTTAACTTTATACATATCTTATAAATATCTCTTCCATTTCTCAGGTTGCACAAGTACGCGCACATGGACTCTCTGTCTAAATTTTTGTCCAACACCAGGTTAGTGGGGTATCCTCCGTCCACCTTTTCCATCTAGATATTTGTAAAGAAGTATACGTTTTTTTTTTGTTCTCCCAATTTGATTATTTCCCAACCTGTTTTCTCCCGGTTCACATACCTCTCTATTAAATTAGTTATTACTGAAGAGAGCAATGACTTGTCTTTCAATGAATAATGTGCAAAAGAAGTCTTATGTTTATATAATTCAGTTTTATAAAAGTTTTCAAGGCACAACAACAAAAAAAATTAAGAATGGTTTTCTTTTATAAATATTTAATTTTGAATATATATGATAAGATGCCAAATAGGCACTGAGTGGTTTGGTGTACAACGCGACATTATGTATTGTTTGTAGTTATAGGAACTACTTTTCTCCACATTGGGAATGATCTGGAAATGTTATGCCAGAACTTGTAATTGGGCCATGAGAACCCTAACTTCTCAATGTGGTAAAATAAAATGTCATCACTTTCTAATATGACAGAACTTGTAGAACTTGTAACTGGGTCTTGAGAACCCTAGCTTGTCAATGTGGCAAAATAAACCTTGGCATCTTTCAAATGTTACCTTGGTAGAAATCCTTCAATGAGAGTTTAATAACTTTCCTGCAAGATTATTGATGGTGGTTACGAGGTGGATTTCTTAAATCCTCCATGCCACATTTAATGGACTCTTGCAAACAAATATTCAACTAAATATGCATTGATGGTAGAGTTCAAGTCCATTTTCCATGTCAAATCATCCAAGGAAGCACTTTTTAATGTGAGTGACATTTGTATTGTTTACACTTTTCAACGTTCTCCATAATGAGTATCATATTGCACTTATTAGTCCATGTCGTAGGCATAGAGGGACTATAGTGATCGATAATTCGTTGACCTCACATTAGTTTGTCCTTTGACCACAAATATTTGCATAATATCTACTGTTCGAGCTAGGGAACTAAAAAAATTGAATTTTATATAATAAAAAGTACCATATATGTAGTGATCTGATTGGATAACAGATTGGAGGTATTATTGCCGACTTCGCTATTCCCAATGTTTTATATGTTAGCACATCCAAACTTTTTCATCGTCTACAGTCTTTTTGAATCATATATTTTTCTTATGCATTGCTTGAAGGTGGATTAATGCTAGAATTAGTTCGAATGTTTGTCTTAGCATTTTTCTGCTAGCATTGTCTTAGATCATATACGGTGCTTTTTTTATTTGTACTAATCATATTGAAATGTTTATATATCCAAGCTTTATAGTGATCGATAATTCCAAAGTTTATAACGTCCTTGCCCCTTGTATTTGTATTGAAATGTATTGACACTTTTTTTGAGGTGCTTGAATAGGCCTGGCAGCTTAAATGTTTACATGACGCGAGGTTCTCCAACAGCCTGATAGATTAAATGTTTGCATAACGTGAGGTCCTTAGATAGCCTGACGACCTTAAATGTTTATCTAAATACGCTTCCTGGAGTACATTTTTCCTCGAAATTTTCCATACAATGTTGCAGTGATTTTGCACAATATTGTTGTCCATCACCAGTTGAATAGGCATTGTATCTTTCATCCTTCTTCTAGCCTTGCAATGCAATTTCATCATCGTTGAAGCTACATACATTGTTTACTGGTTTGGTGAATGCTTCTTCTTCGTTGGTTCGTCGGTTGTTGCTTGTTGTTGTTGTTTGATTCACAATTCGACCTGCGCTTCTGCCTTTCATCGTTTCAGAGTAAGTTTCCATGCCACGATTTCATTTTTCTATTCCTTGTTTGTTGTTAAATGTTTGTAGTTTGCGAGTAAGAATGTTTTCTTATTTCTACTGGCATGCTCGTCGTATGTTTCTGGTTCCTTCTATTCTTTGGCTGCAGTTTTGTAATCGTTGGAGATACATATGTTGTTTATTGGTTCGGTGGTTGTTGCGTGTTCGTTGGTTCGTTGGTTCGTCGATTGTTGGTTGTGTTTGTTTGGCTCAGGTTTATGTTTTGGGGCCCTGGGGCTGCCGTTGAGCCTGTTCATGCTTTCTTGTTGGTTTGGTGCTTGTTGTTTTTTTTTGTTTGATTCAGATTTGTAGGGTTGGGGTTCTGCATCGGTAGTAGGAGTTGTTTTTTTTTTTTTGGATTATTATTGTTTTTTGGGTGATTTACGGTGTTCAGCCCCTGCACCCACGAGTCGACATGCAATCATGTTATTTTCCATGTCTGGAGAGGTTGATATATGTTCTGCTATGATATTTTGTTGGTGCTTCAATGTTGACATGAAAGAAAATAGTTTCATGAAAAATAGTTCGAGAAGTACATTTGAAATTGCAATATCCGTTGTTTTTTTGTTAAAATAAAACATATGTCGTCTGCATTTATAAACCATGTATGGTGAAATGTGCCCATGTGACAATACATGTTCTTTTTCCTCTACACAAACGGGTGTGCCCACAATACAATTTGTCTTGTGCTTGAGATATGATATGTACAACAAAGATTCTGCAAAATTATATTTATATGTCTAGAAGCATATCTGGGTAGTTTGCTACGGAAAACCAAAATCTTGTATCGTGGGCACAACAGTCTGTGTAGAGGATAAAGAACATGTATTTCCATCGGTGGAAGCATATCTGGATACTTTTCCATGGAAAACCATAAATCGTCTAGCTATGCCCATGCAATTTCGTAATATTTTGTGCCTTGTAATATATTTTGGGCAGGGAAAATAAATTACATATTTACATCTATGGATGGAGAACCGCAAAGGTTCATGTTTCTGCCTATCTTTTAGACTATTCGTTGAGTCTCTTTTATTGTATGTACATATTACTTGTTCTTCGTTGCATACCGGCTTCCATTCATGTTCATTGTATTTTGTGCGTTCCCACATTCAAACAAATAGAATAGCTGGAGAAAACGATGGAGTCTTGACTGCATCGGTTGAAGAGGAGATAGAAAGGTGCATGCTTGTACTGTTATTTCATATTTCGTTGTTTTGTATTTCATTTATTGTCTATATATGTGTTCACCTAGTTTATTGTATGCATATGTTTTGTACCTTCCTACATAATAACTTATCTTCATTACTTGTCTTCCTGCATACTAACCTACTTCATGTATGTTGTATTTTCGCTGCATTGCTACATTTAAACAAACATAATGGCTGGAGAGGACGATGGACTCTTTGGTGGGAATATCGACGAGGAAATACAAAAGTGGATACTTGTACTCTTATTTCATATTCCAGTGTTCATTTTTTCATTTACTGTCTATATATTTGTTGTGCTTGTTCTGCTACTTTGCACCCTTTTTTTTTTTGTTATTTTCTTCCTTCAAATATAATATATTTCTGTATATTCTCATGTGAATTGTATTATGTTTGTTGTTACATTGGAATAAATAGACTTGTTTCTCTTTTTTTTACATGTCTGTGTTCATACTAACTTTCCTTCATGTCCATTGCATATTTGGCGTTGCTACCTTGGAAGAAACAGGTTGGTTGGACAAGAAGATGAATTGTTTTGTGTAACAGCAGAGGGTTCTGTGGTACAATCTTCGAAAAGGTATACCAACTGTGCTAGTAAATTAAATATACAAACCGGGTGGGGGCATATAATGTTAGACTAGAAAACGATGGCTTGGCAACAATGGGCCTTTCTGCCCTCCCTATTTCTACTTTTTCCATTTTATATTATCCCTTTTGTTTTCTAATTGATCTGCTTAGTGGTCTTTCCAAAAATGCCTTGGTGCATCGGTTGGCGGAGTAACAGTTTCACATATATGGTCATGATTCTACCTTATTCCATACGTACCCACTTTTTTTATTGCGGGTGCCAGGCTGGCGGGTTCAAAATTTCTCCCCTGGCTTCCAGGGGTCCATGATATATAGATTGGCCATGGTGCCCCGCCCTCACGTCCTGTTTAATGTTACACATTTTTCCAATCAAAAAAATCAGATTCATACAATTTTATGCTTGTTTAGTCCTTCTAATGGACAGTATACAATGCATATGCTTGTTTAGTGTTGATGTTCATCTGCACATGCTTGCATTAGAAAAAGTTGGACTAGTGACATGGCCATGAGAAGTCAATCATCTTAGACATCAACAGACCGACAAGGCCAAAGGTAAAGATGCATACGCTCTTCTCTTAGCATGTTTACCAAACAAATATCCTCGGCTATTTATTCATCTATGGCATGGTGAATAAGTTGATGTCATCTGCAATACATGGTTTGCGGTTTTCAAGAAGTATCAACAAGTACAAGCGAGACGCGAAACATAGCGCAAGTTCCGCAGACTAAGAGGTGTGGTTGCAAAACTCTGGCTCCATGGTTCATCAAAGCTATGCGTGTACTTGTAGATTTATGCCATTGAGAGAAGAATACAAAAAAAAATGCACACTACCATTCACTTTAGTTTTCCTGTTTAAAAATTGTCACCAAGTCTAGAGTTGTAACACCCAAAGTACTATCAATAGAGGGCTTGAAAACCCTTCGAACTGGACAAGTGTTCATCGGGGACATAATGGTCGTCTATAGCACCTACTTTGACAAGGAAAACAAAACTAGATCCATTATGCGTGCTAACATGACAAACAAGGAGGCCATGATGATAGTGACACTGAATATTCCTACACAACTTGTACAGAAACATGCATAAAAGATATTGCCAGGTAATGGGATATCCATTACAAATTTTAATATATTTCCCAAAACAGTATATGACTGTGGTGATTGTGATCGGATTATTTCGCTCAACGAAACAAGTATTGTGGAAAAAATTCTCATTGTTTGTTCAGAATATCATTTTGTCCCGAACGTGACTATCAGCCAACTTGCACAGAGCAGTGATATTTACCCAATCATAACCATTGGCACAACTGTCACACTGGCGAGAAAACTTGGCTTGCAACACATTCTCCATATAAAGGATGGACAGTCGGACAACGACAAGGAAATGGTACCGCTTTCCATATCCATTTTTGTCCTTTACTTTCGCATGTGCATGTATCTCGGGTAAGTTACACAAATATTGCATTGTTCCATGTTGCAGCTGCAATTGTTCGATACCTATTCAAATTTGTTTTCGTCAATGGAACAACAATTGCATAAAGGGCAGTTTCCACTTATGCTCTTCAAAAATATAACAAAGAAAAGGATGTTAGAGAAAGGATCTTTCTCACAACCCAGGTAACGTTTGTAATAGAGTTGCGAGGATATATAGTATAGGATCTGAAGAAACTAGCTAGCTCTACAACTGTTGTGAGTATACATCCACAAAATCATCCTCACTTTGCTTATACAAATAGCCTTCACCAAATTTATGCGACTTATTTTATTTATTTATTTATTTGAAGGGGGGGAGGGGGTGCAGTTGTGTATTATATTGTTCAATGTATTAATTCATATGCTCGTGTTCCTAGGTTGAAGGTGTTTTGGTTGCAGCGAATGCGTACTCAACCCCCTTTGAACCTGTATGTGCGAAATGCAACTCTCATGCTTCTGCCTCCGCTTTGATAAGTGATGATACGATTGATTGTCTGTGATGTGGTGAAAAATGTCCATATATATATGGACATTGCCTCAATGTTGTCATCCGAACCGTGGGAAACACAACTGTGCATTATACAGTTAGGAAGTCTCTGTTACAAAATGTGCTTCCTAGGTTGGCAGAATTGTCGTATGAAACATATCTACAAAAAAAGGCAAGCAGTGTCTACATGCTGCGTGACTTACGAATACACAACAAATTTACCTTAAATGAGGACAATGCAATTTTGCATATGGGTTGAAGAAGGAAAAAAAAAATACATATCAAACTTCGGCAGGAAACGAAAATATCTCATGTGTCTCTGTAATATTTCTTCAACATCCAGATGAATGTTCGTCGGACTTGAGTACTTGAGATTGCATGCACATAAGATTGTTTGATCGAAGAATGGGAAGCATGGCAGCAAACCCCATATATCCCATGGCCCTGGTTATTTTCTACTGGGAACATATACCAGATGTAACAGAAAACGAATGATGCGATGTCTTTTCTTTGTATATCAAATTGTTTGATGCAAAGGTCGGTGTGTCTTGCTCTATGGAACCTTGTGAGAACTTGCTTGTGGCCTGTTTGGAGTTTAGTTGGTTCTTGGCTGTATGCTTCGTCTATCAATTTGTATATCGCAGAACTCTGAGTGTTGTTTGGAGGACACAGAACAATAGAATTGCAATTTTTTAGCTAGCTAGCCCGCAAATCCGCATGATAATTTGTATGGCGTTGTGACGCAAATGTAGTGTGTGGCTTGTTTTAGCATTTTTCCTTGATCGATGAACTTGGTAAAATTAATCTCCTGGAATAATTTGAAATCAACGAATATATACTATGCAAAGTCCAATTGTGCTATCATATCAAGAAGAGGCCCTTAAAATTCAAATTGGTCGTTGTTATGCTTGCGGTGATAGAATTTTAAAAAACTTTGTTTTGTTTCCTTCGTTTTTTTTTAAATAAGCGATTTAACATCCTTTGATAATTTAATGTAATTAAATTGTACAATATCAATATTTAATATTAATAATTGACCTTTCAATTTGTATATCGGGGAACTTTGATTGTTGTTTGGAGGACACAGAACAATAGAAGTGCAATGTTGAGCTAGCCAGCCCGCAGGTCCACTTGTCAATTTGTATATCGCGGAATTTTGAGTGCTATTTGTAGGGCATGGAACAATAGAGGCCCAATTTTGAGCCCGCCAGCATGAGAACCCGCGACCCAAAAAACAACTAAGTATGGAATGTGAGATCCGTACATGCTCTATAAAATCTCATGTCCATACTTTATAGAAGTACATATTTAGTATGTATTACTCATTTCTCGAAAAATTTCTAGGTACGGAAGTTGGTGGATTCACGCCTTTAGATTCCACTTGCTTTTATATCACTATCCCAACCAACCGCTTCCTCGTTTCATATTGTACAAACTTTTTGACTCACGGTTTTCTGAATAGGCGAGTTACCAGATAAGTGGGTTCAATATTGATAATTTATGTAATTGAATTGTACAATATCAATATTTAATGTTAATAATTTAGCATTTGAAAATCATGTTTTTTGATAATGTTAGATAGTTAATAGGGATGACCATCCGTAAACAATGGCAATCTTGAGCTCGCCAGTCCTGGAGTCCGTCTGTCAATTTGTATATCGCGGAAGTCCAACCGCTGCTTGAAGGACACAGAACAATAGAAATGCAATGTTGAGCCAGCAAGCCTGCAAATCCACTTGTCAATTTGTATATCGCGGAACTTTAGGTGTTTTTTGTAGGGCATGGAACAATAGAGGCCCAATTTTGAGCCTGCCAGCCCAAGAACCTGCGATCCAAAAAGTGGCGAAGTATGGAATGAGGGATCCATACATGCTCTATAAAATCTCATGTCCATAGTTTATAAAAGTACATATTTAGTATGTATTACTCGTTTCCTCTCAATGTTGTTTGGAAGACACGGAACAATAGAAGTGCAATGTTGAGCCAGTCAGTCCTCAAGTCCGCCTTTCAATTTGTATATCGCAAAACTTTGGGTGCTATTTGTAGGATACATAGCAATAGAGGCCCAATTTTGAGCCCACCAGACCAAGAACCCGCGATCCAAAAAGTGGCCAACTATGGAATGTGGGATCCGTACATGCTCTATAAAAATCTCATGTCCATACTTATAAGAGTACATACTTAGTATGTATTGCTCGATTTTCGAAAAATTTCTAGCTGCGGAAGTTGGCGGATTCACGTCTTCAGATTTCACTTACTTTTATATCACCAGCCCAACAGACCGCTTCCCCGTTTCATATTGTAATAAATGAATATAAATTGGTCGAAGTCCAATTGTGTTATCATATTAACACGAGGCCCTAAAAATTCAAATAGTCGGCAAGTCCTCTTGTCAATTTGTACATCACGGAACTCTAGGTGCTATTTGTAGTGTTGGACACACCTACCACACTTAGAGGGGGGGGTGAATGAGTGTGGGGATATTTTTCAAACTTCCCTCTTACACAAAAACTCCTTAGTTAACATTCAACATTTTCTCATTACTCATTGTTGTCATTTATAATTAGTTAGATGTGAATACATATCAGCAACATATATCAACAAATCATCTCCACAAGGAACACAAGATGTATGTACAATTTTTCTTTTTATTATGGACTTCAATCCAGGGGTTTTCAGCAACAACTGAATAGAATACAACTCTACAAGAGAACCAACTCTATATGCAAGACTCATCTTACATTCTCAGCACCAACTAAGATGAGACAACAATCCTCAACAGATATCAATCTGTCAACGTAAACAAGTGCATCAACCATGCACCAACCTGTGCCAAACAACTTGTAATCAACATGTACCATAAACAAGTGCATCCAACCATGTACCAAGTATATACCAATCATGTCTCAAATACCCATCAACAATGACTCATCAATATGTACCAACATAATCAACTATACACCTCATGTATGTGCCAACTCATCAACTGCTTGTCTCAACCATGACTAGTTTTGGATTAGTCAACAACCCCAACTTGAAATAATCATACCTTTATACTTGTAATGAATAAAGATCTGAAATTGATATACAATGTTCTTCAGTGTGTTTTATGTGATTCCTCCATGTGGCACTACTTGGAACCTCTCAGAAAAGGCGTTATAGCAAAAATGGCATACCTTGTTGAATTTTGGCTTATTCTAGAGAGCGACCTTGTAGAGAGTGGCCCGCACAAACTATTCGTTGAATTGATCTGAAACTATTACACAACATACTACAGCCTATACCCTAAATAACACATTTTGTCTCACTGAATTTGGATCTGTTATGAAGAAGTTATGAAGTTTTTACCCGAAACACCTGATTTTGACTAGTTTCAAGACTAGCCACAAACCCTATTTTCCACGGAGTGTAACTCCCAAAATACAACGACCCACAAGATTATTTTTTTACCACAGATACTTGGGTATGTTTTCTAAATGCCATAGCAATTTCACGGTCTGAATCATTATAGAAAAAAGTTATAGCGAAAATGGTGAGATGACCTGTAAATAACATATCTTAGAAAGCATCATCAAAAGAATTTATCCTCCCTTCAATTCCGGCCCTCTTTTCTTCACCTTCCTTCTGAAATTCAGCTTAGATATCCTTGGTTACCTCAGTCACCTATAGATCTTCAATATTCTCGAGTTTTCCACACCAAAAATGTTCAAGAAGCTCTCCATCAATACTCCAAAAGATATTCTCACAAGAAGCTCTCCATTGATCCACAAAAAGGATGATCTACAAGAGACCATTGTTATCTTATTTATACTTTCATCCTCTAGGTCACTTAACCTATTTTTAGGTCACTTAACCAATTTCTAGGTCACTTAACCTATTTTCCTTATTTTAGGGTTAACCACTTTCCATAAATAGAAATTTCTCCAATATTTTATCATTTAAATATTCCTT
>JZKD02S2320257.1:242953-265841 GCA_000966675.3 Picea glauca
TGCTGACAATTAGTAGAAAATGAAGTTTAATACTTAAGTTAATATGTTACAGTCATGGAAGAATGTATCAACACCCACACGTTGCAATAAAATATAATCTTCAACAAAGCATTTGTTGATAATTAGTAGAAAATGATGGTTTTGCAACAATGGGGCTTGTTTGAAGCTAATTCGCGCTTACGAAAACTGCCCTCCGCCTTTCTATTTTCCACTCTTTTATCCCCTGTAGTTTCTCTTCCTAGTTACTTAATCGTTTTTTTTTTTTTTTTCCCAAAAATTCCTTGTTGTGCGGGTTGGCGGATTCACGCATTTCAACCGAGCGCTTCCCCTTTGTCTAAATTGGTTCTCTATTGTTTTGCTTCCTACAAGTAGCACCCAGAGTTCCGCGATATACAAATTGACAAGCAGACTTGCACGCTGGCTGGCTCAACATTGCACTTTTATTTTTCCGTGACCCCCAAACAACATTCAGAGCTCCACGATATACAGATTGGCACACGAACTCTAGGGCTAGCAGGCTCCAGATTGCCATTCTTTACGGATGGAAAAGTGTTAAAACGAGCCACATACTACATTTGCGTCACATAAGTTATATTAAAGGGCAACACATTTCCTCTATGGTTCTGTGTCCTACAAACAACACCCACATTTCCACACTATACAAATTGATAGCCGGACTTGCGGGTTGGCTGGCTAAAAAAATGACTCGAAGTTCCTCAATATACAAATTGACAGACGAAGCATACAAACAAGAACCAAGTAAACACGTGGATCGTATTCCTAGTCGTTGTTTTCTATGCCCGCCACCTTCGCACTTCTTTCCAAGTATATATCTTGGCAGGAAAATGGGGTGTCTGTTACAGATGTGAATATATTGGCCCTTCTTTTCTGTCTTCTATACTTATCCAAATATTCGTTTCTCTTTTCCCTGGACTATATCTTTCTCGTCACTTATTCGTTTTTTCGAAAATATCTGGCTGTGCGGGTGGGCGGACTTGCGGGTTCACGTTTGCACTCCTACTCTTATATCACGACACCGACCGATCGCTTCCCCATTCCATACCCAAACACTTCTCTGACCGCGGATTCCCGGTAGGCGAGCTCTAGATTGGACTTCTATTGTTCCATGACCTGTGAACAATATTGTCACTTCCGCGATATACAAATTTACAACCGAGCTCAGATCATACTGTCTTCTGTATTACAGTCTACCTATCATGCCCTCTTCCGTGGTACACATTTTGCACTGAAAACTTCCAAGAAATACAATTTAACCGTCAGGTCCTCATGTCTTATGTGGAACTATTGTCACCCCATTTTGAAGCTCGTCTGTCCGCTTTCCATATTTCGCCATTTCTTCGAATTTCTTTTGCAGATCGTCGGTATGGCAGGTTCAAGAAATATTCAAATCTTAGTCATTGTTTTCTGTGCCCATGCCCTTTTGCAATTAGCAATTACCCATTATATATAAGATCTTATTTCTAGGCATGCAATTAGAAAGCGTTAATTTCAAACATCATGGAATGTCATTTTCACGTCGTCGGGTTGGTCCATTCATGAAAACTTCAATCCTCGCTTCTGAGAACGAGTCTGCCCGACCGTTTCCCTATTTCATACTTAGCCACTTTCCCTAAATTCCGCAAATATACAAACCGGTCGTTGAACTTCCCCATCATGCTCTCTTTTGTTTTACACGTTTTACACGTTTTGCCGTAAAAAATTCTGATACATAAAATTTGACCGTGGAACACTCGCCTCTCCTAAGTATCCTCGCAACCCTATTTTGAATCATGTCCAACTACTTTTCAAACCTTTCCATTCGTTCCTTGCTCTCCCCCATCTTCGTGACCTTCGCACTTGTCTATAATAAAAGAAAAAAATTGTTTATATATATACATATCTTGTTTCTAAATATGCAATTATTGACATTTAATTCTAACAGCGCATCATGCAGGAACCGTATAGATTGTCATTGATGGGCGAAAGGCTCGAGGAGATATCCTATTAATACGCATTAAACCAATATTTGCGGGGGGTTATATTATCCCTTCCGAGTGTTGATTTCAAAATCATGAAATGTCGTTCGCACGTCGTCGCCTTGGCACGTTCACAAAACCTCCAATCCTTAATTTCTCTTCGTCGTACCCGCCACCTTCGCATTTCTAAATATGCAATAAGTAATTTTTACTGCTAACGGTTCATCATGCACCACCCATACAGATTGTCGTTAATCGACGAAAGGCTCAAGGAGCTTTCCCATTCATAAGCATTTAACCAAGATTTAGCAGAGAGTTACATTATCGGCTATAAGTGTTCATTTCAACCATCATCTGGAGAAAACCAAGGTTCTCATAAACCTATGGCATTAGCTCGACAACAGTTCTGTGGAGATACAATGAACATCTTCAGGCGCGAGGACCATAACTTCCAGTGGTTCAGGGCATATTCTTATTACTCAACCCCTGCCGCAGAGAACCAAGTAATTTTGACCTCTGGGATTGCTCGTGCAAGTTGTGTCCCTGAGGTTTTTTACTGTAAGGAGTTGGTCTCTTGGTGCATCGATAAATTTATTTTAGACAAAAGAATTATTCCACTGCGGGACCGCTCTTATGTTTCTTTGTCACCTCGAGTCTTCCGCCAAATGTTAAGATTGTCAGAGCCAACATTGATGTTCAGAGGAGAAGATTGCAAACAATTCCTAGCAAAGCATAATAACGGGTTGGACCTCTTGCCCCATTTATTGGAAGACCCGATTCTAGTTCCTGAAGATATCACAAGCTTCCAGGTTAGTTCATTTAGAAATCCATTCCGCGAAATTGCAGAATAACAGGATAGGAGTCCACAACAACTATTTCCCGGATGGTTCTTTATATTTTGTATTTCATAGTCAACAAATAAGCCATTTTTTATTGGGGCAAGTTAATTTTCCATGAAATATGTTCCCAATTGTCAAGTTTCAAAAGGGAAAAGAAATTTTATATGTCATCCTACTTAGTTTTTGCGATAGCACATTGCTATCAGTTTCTAGAACTGTATCCGTCCAAGAATGTCAACTGGGAATTCGACCTAGTAACGTTCTGGTACTAGGCCTTGTGGAAGCACAAGGCTTCCCACTGTTTTTATGAGGTTTTTAATGGCTTCATGTCTATTTTCAAAGTTTTGTTGTTAGGAGAAGATGCTCCCCGCATATCTGAACAGGCAACCAATTTTTTGGATAGGAAGTGGACACTTGAACTTTTGGATAATTACACTGTGATAAGAATTTTTGGCTCCACGGAAAAACCTACTCTCCTTCCATGTCACATTACGGACATAATGTTTGTTGCAGAAGTAGCACGACAATACAACTATTGGTTGCATCTATTGCAAAAGAAGAGAAAAAACAGTTCATTCCTCTGCCTTGGAAAGTTGGGGAGTTCGTGTTGAAAAACTTCAACAAAATTGACGAATTCATAGCGCATTCTAGCAACTTCAACTTGAGATATGTTGAAAGCATAAGAGGGTTCAACCCCGATAATATTTTTCGACAACATTTACAAACACTTGGCCTCGGCGATTGTTTTTTCAGAAAAGACCTGTCCGAAAACAGAGACACTAGCGGCAACGCTCCTGCTTCTGATGTCGACGACCTAGACACACTGCAAAGCAGTACTAAATTGTACAGGAAACAGGGGAAAGGCCCCGATGACAAGAGTTTTCAATCGACGAATAACACTCCAAAAAGTACAACATCCCAGAGCATCTCTCCAATGGACCACCACAACAACAAAGCAACTCAGATTTCTTCAAACGGAGGAGGAGATAACGACCCTCCTCACTCTAAAATTGATAGTTCTCACAAGCTTCCAGTAGACAAGAAGAGAAAAAAAAAATGTGGGACAGGTGGAAGAGCCGGAAATTCAGAGTGAGAACATGGAACTGGACACTGATCTGGATAGTATGCTCCATTACCTTGATCAGCCCAGAGACGCCATCCAACATAGTCGTCTAATGGACATATCTGATGCCGAAAATTTTGATGAAGATGAATTCTTCGTGTTCTAGAGCATTTTTTTTACAGCCAGTCCAAAAAATTGATAATTGAGAAAAAGATGTAAAAAATAAGAAATGAAAATCTTGTTCAGAGGTTGACCTTGCCAACATGCGGTCATCCCAAATCTGTCAATTTCACAAGGAAAGCAGAGATGCACTTCATGATTCCATTGGAGGAATCGAGGTCGAGAATACTAGACTAAAGCATCGGGTCAAGGAATTGGAAAAGGCTTTGATTCATATGTCATTGCTTGCCAATCCTTTGGCAATAGCCATGCCTGCCACCCCTGCAGCCAACTTAAAAGGATCCTCCAGCCTCCCCGCATCCTTTAGAGGATATGTGGAGAATAATATCAAGAAAAGAATGAAACTGATTACTGAGGCGTGGAAAACATCATAAACCATCACTTCCCTTGGAACCAGGGCACATAGTTTGCTCGAACATTTGTAGGCGGATTTAAAAGATGAAGAACATTTCTATTTAAACACAATCCTTCCTTTTGGCACCATTGTCAACAATATGACAGAAACAAAAAAAAGACAACAAGATCTTCCATCCAAAAACTGGATCAGTCAATTAAATGCATGTTGGAAAGAAAAAGTGAAGAACCTGCATCTCATTGTTCAGTCATGTGAACAAGCCATATCAAAGAAAGATAAATTATTCACAAGACTGTCAAGAATAAACTTAGCCGGAAAGACCAACGACTTTCAAGACCCCGACTTAATCGCAAACTCCTTGCCCTTAACTAGGCAATCGTTTGATAAAGAGATTGATATGTTTAAGGTGTTGTCTTTGAAAAAGTTTTACGACATCCTTGAATATGATCAAGCTCACGTCGATGACTGGCTAGTCGACTATTCAGTACAAAATGAGGAAATTCATCAGACTCTATGTAATCTTTCTATCGACTTCTGGGAATTAGAAAATGATGTTTTCAAAATAAAAATTTGGAATGAGATCAACGTCGCCCCAATGAGAAACTACATTGAAGAATGGCTCGAAAGGGAATTGAAGCAGGCCATCGACGAAAGGCAACATCCAGTTGCCACGATTCCAGCAGTCGTCAACGACATCAATGAAACGACAGCCGCAAGCAAATAGCAAAAGGGCTCATATATACCATCATTGTAAGTCTACTGATCACATCCTTCTTTGTTTATCAACCCAGTTATTCCACTTTTTTAAATAGAAATGTGTAGCCAAACACTTATACCTTTCAATTTATTTTTTTGCAGGTATTGCACTCTATCTTCTTTCTACAGTCATGTTTCTTGTACATATTTCTCTTATGGTCCGCGGGAGCCCCAATCCCAATCTATATGACAAACGCATTGAAATTTCTAGTAATATGTAACAAACTTTTATTTTTTGAAATATTTCAAAATTTCCAGTAATATGTAACAAACTTTTATTTTTTGAAATATTTCAAAATTTCCAGTAATATGTAACAAACTTTTATTTTTTGAGATATTTCAAATAAAATTGTTTTCTTATCTCCTTTTAAATTTATGTCCTCATAGATTTTTATCTTTCACCAGTCTAGATGACAAATGCATTTAAATTTCCAAAAAAATTCTTCCACTATGCACAAATTGTATTTTGTTAAATACAGTCAAAAAATAAATGGTGCTCTACATGCCACGCGTCATTTACTGCATGGATACCACCTGTGTTTCATGCTGCTTGCCACATCTTCGCTGCAGTTTCCATCTGCCTCTACTACTTTTTCCTATCCCACTTCAACCTGACACACTTAACCAATTACCTCTCCGAGGAGTCGTGCCTTAGCGCTAACGAAATTTTATGCCCCATGTTCTGTGATATACATGTTGCACACAATATTTCTGTGATATACATTTTGCATCGAACACTTCTATCATTTACAATTCGACCCCATTTTCTGCAATTTACCTTGTAACGTGCTTGGCAGGAACTACACTACCACACAACCTTGTTATTAAAAAATGATAATGTTATCATCAAATTTTCATAATAACTTTTAACTATGATGACAAAATAATTTACACACCTTCAAATTCAACTAGATCATCCGTTGCTAATGTTTAAAGCTAATTTATTTTATCTAGATTTATTACAATGTGATTTATTTCTAGTACTTGATCAGACAAGATCAAATCTGGTAGAAAAAAGCATTAACCTCTTTAGTGAGTATGGGAAAAAATAGATTACGACATTATCAGTGAGATAATTGTGTTAGTCTTAAGAATCAAACTCTTTTATGAATAAACGAAGCTATGATTTTTTTTTTTTTTTTTTTTTTAAGTCAAATGGTTATTTATTACCAATTTAAAGTAGATATTATATTCGATGTGGCATATGGAATCTTGAATACGTTCCTATTTAAAAAATTGTCCTTTGTTGAGTTCACTAACATTCATTTGAAATAGTCATTGAATTTTGGAATTTCTGTTTTTTTTAATAGCTTATAATACTTATGTGTAAATTGGGCACTTTGTTAAGAATCAACGTAAGGGACCATAAAGTCTAGGAAGGAGCATGAGTGAAAAGATCATGCATAGTTATTAAGATTTTTTCATTGAGTGAAAAGATCATGCATAGTTATTAAGATTTTTTCATTGAGTGAAAATATCATGTATAATTGTTTTTATATTTTCATTGTTATATATTTTGTTATGTATTACTCGACTTAAACAAAGATGATTATATGACTATAAATTGTTAATAAATTTTACTAATAAAAATAAAAATGATCAACAAAGAATCTCATTCTAAAATAACTAGAGAATGTAACTATGCTTGACATATGATATATGTTCTACAATTTCACTTAGTCCCCTCATTATAGGAAGGTACTAGCCACATTTATATTGATGAGACTTAATGGTCGTGGAATAAATTTTTTAATAAATATAGTTAATTGGTTATTGATTATAATCTAAAATTTGGTTTGGAATTCAAAAGAGGAAGTCAAAGGCAAAAGTGTTGTCAAATATGTTGTCATTGTTTGTGGCAAGTACAACTATTTTGGCTCCAACTTTGACATAGTTTTGATAACAAAATGAAAAAAACAAAATGACTTCAATCATAGTCACAAACTTTTATAGGTTTATATTAAAATAGCAAAACCTACTTGTATGGCATGGCTATGATTAGTTATGTATGGCTATGGTTAGTTATGTATGTACACATTTCAAACCAAATAATAGTTATGCTTTTATTTATGTACCATGTAGCTTTGTTTACTTATAAATTTCTATATTCATAGTTTTTATGGTGTGGAAAGGCTCAACATAAAAGTATATTGATTGTTGGATATTATTCTTAGATAAGAGTAGAAATATAAGTTTTACTTTTATATACTATGTCAATTTCTCTAAAATTTTATCAATTTTTCATTTTAATAATTGAAAATAAATTCATTGTTTGGGGGCTCCCTATGACAATATGACAGAATAATAAACTTAATGAATCTAATTTTAATTGAGGGGGGATTGCAAAGAATGCCATGGCATTTCTAATTGTGGAATGTTTATGCTATCATTGGTGCTCTAGTCTTTAGCTAAGGGACTGTGTCATTTTTAATTCAGCAATGTGGGAGATTACAAGTGATATTATGTCATTTTTAATTGTGCAATGTATTGGAGATTACAAAAAAACATTGTGATTTAGACTCTTACACATTATAGTTTGAACAAATGATAGCAAAATGGTTATTTCCTTTATAGATTTAATAAAACTATAAAGTATAATTTTAAGGCACGGACTAGATGTTTTGCAACTATTACCCTGGTTATATTTACTTAGTATTTGTGAGTAACCATTATTAGATTTAATAATACTATTTTTAAATTTAATGATATACATCGTTTAGTATTTTACCTTAAAATATATATTGATTATTTACCAATAACAATAATCTACTTAATAATTTCATCAATTTTAACATAGAATTAAAGAGTATTCTTGAAATAAATTAAAGTTTAGGAAATTTGCCCATTTACAAGATCAGATGGTTTAGTTTGTCATCCTTTCCAGTATAATAGTATGTTTGAGTGACTTTTGATGTTGGCAAACCTTCGTCTTCCTGTAGAAGTTTTTGTCATGAAAACTTGTTACATCAGAATTCTAGGGTAGGCATTATTTATGACCATATGTTGAATGCTCTTTGTTTGTTGAGGTGTCTAGGAACAATACACTACATAATAAATAATATTTTTTATATCGAAATTCGAGGGTAGACATTTATGACACTCTGTCTAATGCTTACGATTTGTTGAGGTGTCTAGCAACAATAGGGTACATAAGAAATAATTTGCAATGTTGAAGCAAATGCGTTTTTTTATTTTCTAAAATGTATAGAACCATTTTGGAATGTTGAAGCAAATGACTTTTTTTTTCTAAAATGTATAGAAGTTTTAATATATGAGGAATACACTAATTCCAAATGTTAAAGTCAAAAGTCTTTTTTAATTCTAAATATATAAAAAATATATATATGATATATAAATATGAAAATATTTAAACTCCCTAGAATCTTCAGGCCACTTAACAAGAACTCAACATGTTACTTGTGGACTTGGGTGGGGAGGATAACAATCATTCCTCCTAACCACATGAGTTTTTTCCAACAGGAAAAATTACTCAATTATATTTATAATATAATGTGTTCTCACAACAGGTTACATCATCGAATTGAAATGACTGGCGAGAATATCTTTCACCTACAATTGGCCTTCCAACCAATTAGAAGGAGAAAGGGTAGAGATGAGAGAAAGATATTACAGATTACTACAAGTCAAAATAAACGAAAACAAAGGTAGAAAATACCAAGAGTTGTTGTTACAAATGGTCCAAAAAATTGGATAATATATTGAATCTACCGACAAAAACTGGAGCATCCAGTCCTAAAAAAATTTGATAGTATGTGTGGGGCCCTCATGGCCATCCAGTGATTGGTTGTATGTGATCAAGTGTGCTTTCTTTTGTAATGTTGCCTTGGATAGCAGGTCCGCTTCCTTGTTGTGCTCTCGGAAGGTATGAGTGAAGATGAGCTTCTTGAAGTGGCATTGAAGTAATTTGATTTTGTCCTTCCAAGACAAGAGTGTGATAGTTTGTAGCTTACCCTTGTGACTCAACCAATCAATGATTACTCTAGAGTCCCCGATCAATTTGAGGTGTTCAATGTTTAGTCTGGAGGCCAAGTGAAGAGTAACCTAGGCACCCAATAGCTCTGCCCTTGTGTTGGTGCCCAGGCCACAACATAAAGTCCAGTTGTAAATAGAATCTTTATTAATTCTTATCAATCCACCTACGCCACTCAAAGTTTTGTTGTGTTTTGTTGCACCATCAAACCACCCCATAGGTGTATCCTCTAAGATAAGTGGACTAACTATAGTCTTTTTTACCACGATGATTGGGTGTATGTCTTTCCAGATTTGGTACAAGCCAAGTGATTTATAAGCAACTGTGTTAATAGAGGGTGGCTTATTGTCGAAAAAATTATTGTTTCTGGCCAGCTAGATAAACCAATTGGCCAGTGGAGGAAGTAGTTTGTAGTTGCGCTCACTGGATGTCTAATGGTCAAAGCAAGTAGAAATGGATGTCCCATTCCAGACAATGCTTATGTGTTGGTCCAGAGCAATCATGTCCCAAACATGGCGAGTGAAGTGGCACTGTGTAAAGAGGTGTTGAATTGTTTCTTCATCCCTGTAGCAAAGTTGACAGATGTTGGGGCCATCCCATCCTTTTCTTTGGAGGTTATCCCATGTGGGGATTTTGTTTTCAATAGTTAACCAGGTGAAGAGCTTTATCTTTTGTGATATTTTCCAGTTCCAGAGGTGCTTTCGCCATCCAAAAATGTTGTTTTGCCAAAATGTGTCTGTGATGGCATAATACAATTTTTTTACGGAGATGTGACCCGAACTGTATCCTCCAACCCACAAGAATTGATCCTCCACATCGTGAAGAAATATGCCCACGTGAGTGAGCTCCAAGCAATAATTATCCCACTCCATAGCCAAATCTGTTGGTAGTTCCAGATCATGATTGGATTTCTAGCCAATAGTCGGGGTCCCGAGTTCAATATAAAACCTGACTTGGAATAGATAACTAGTGTTTTTTGAGTTTAATAGAGAAATTAAATGCAGTGACAGATAAGAGGCTTGACCGAGTCCAATTATGCAGTCCCTACCAATTATGATAGAATGGCCAGAGCCCAACTTCCAGCAGAGCCAATTAGTGATCCAGTGTGTCGATTTCGCTAAGTTCCTTTGGATCTGAGACACGACCCTTGTGGGAGGGGTTTCAGTTCGAATCCATGTAGTGACGGAGGTGTAAGAAAAATATTTGTCCTTTATGACAGAGCTCCAAATGCCATTTGTATTCAATACACACCAGAGGGAGTTGGCGGCCAGAGCTTTGTTGAATTGGAATATATTTATAATCCCCCATCCACCCTTGATTTTTGGTTTTTCCAGTGTTTCCCAGTTGGAGAGGTGTAGCTTGTGGTGCTCCTTGTTGCCCGACCAGAGGAAGTTGTATGTAAGTTTTCTTAACTCTTCCAGAACCGATGTAGGTATAGATACAAGTGTCATCCAATATATCGACTGGCCTTCTAGGGCAGCTTTGATGAGAGTGTAGCGTTCTCCTAAGGAGAGCCATCTGTTGCACCAGTGCCCTACTTTTTTTTCCACCTTAGAAACGAGCCAGTCCCAATCTGAAGCCTTATAATGTTCTACTTTAATGTAATAGCCAAGGTATTTGAAGCCTTGTGAAAGGTGGACGAAGGTATAAGGAAATATGTCCTTCAGTTGTTCCAAGGTTTGATCTTGTATGTTGGCGTAATGGAACATTGATTTCGACCAGTTGATTTGTAGGCCCGTTGCACAGCAAAATATCTTCAAGAGTCCATAGATTTCTCTCCATTCATGTTGACTATCATTAGTCATTATGAGAACGTCGTCGACAAAGAGGAGGTGCGGGATTTTTACTAACCTTGAGACCTTGATCCCTGTAATCCTACCTTTTGTGTGGCTTTTTTTTAGGAGGAGGCTTAAACCTTCCATGACCATGATGAATAAGAGTGGTGAAAGTGGGCAACCCTGTCGCAGTCCTCTACCACTGTGGAAGAAGGAGGATGGTTTGTCATTTACAAGTACATTAAATTTTGCACTTGTGATGCAGCTCATAATCCAATTTAAAGTGGTTTGGTTGTATCCTGTCTGTATTAAAATTAGTCTGAGAAAGTCCGAGTCTATGCAGTCGAATGCTTTTTTAAGATCTAGCTTGAGGATGAGAGCACAAGATTTTTTGTGGTTGATGTTGTGCAAACATCCTTGTGTGGTGCCAATAACATCAAGGATTTGTCGGCCCTTTAAAAAACCTAACTGTTCACCCGACAGTGATCGCGAGAGGATGGGTTTGATTCTGTTGGCGATGATTTTTGAAATAAGCTTGTCGCAAAGATTGCAGAGTGCAATCGGTTTGTAGTCGCCGAAAGTAATCGAGAGATTTTCTTTCGGGATAAGAGTCAAGAATGTTGAGTTTAGTGCCCCAAAAACCTTACCATAGAGTCTGGAGTCTTCCACTAGCTCCAGAAGTTTAGTCCCCACCAAATCGAAGAAATGCAGGTAGAACTCTACGATCCAGTCATCGAGGCCCGAGCTTTTGTCCTTTGAGAAGGATTTGAATGCTGCCAAAACCTCCTGTAATGTACAGGAACTATCCATGGTCCTGGAGTCCTCTACTATGACTGAGCGAGGGAAGATTCAAGCCATAGTAACATGGTCTTGAAGATTATCTTGTGGCTTTGCCTCGTAGAAGGATTTAAAAAAGATGGTTGTTGCTTCCTTAATTGCTTGTTGTCCACTGTGTTTTGTACCTGCATCATCAATGATATCCCAAATATGTTTTTTTGTTTCTAGATGAGCTTTCATATCGGTGGAAAAATTTGTTGTTGAGGTCTCCACACTTTATCCAATTTACTCTACTTCGTTGCCTCCAAAGAGCTTCATCTACGAGCAATATCTTGTTCCTCTCAAATTCAAATACTTTTATTTGTTGATACCTGTCCCCAGCGTGCCCATCCTATAAATCGACTTGATGTAGATCTTTGAGGTTTAATTCCAGCACTTTTAATCTGTGTAGCATGTGTCTTCTGTGGAGGGTGGCCCATCTTTTTATGCGGGATTTTAATATATTCAATTTCCAAACGAAGTGTTGTTGTATGCATGTTTCTCTCTGGAAAATGGTGTCTTTCCAAATGGTATTTACAATAGCAATGAATTCATCCTCGAAAAGCCAACTAGAGTTCAATTTGAAAGGATATGAAATCCGCATAGCAAGTGAGCCGAATTACAGCAGGATTGGGGCGTGGTCTGACAGATAAGGTGAGTCCACCCAGGATATGATCCTACCATCAACAATTACAAGACTTTCAAAAATAATGAAGCGATCGAGCCGCTTTGTGATGGACTCCATTCCCGCTCTTCCAATGCGCCAAGTTGGTGCCAAGACATCCGGTGGGAATTCAACCATACTGTGCGCTAGGAAAAGTGAGTTAAAATAATTGGCCAAGGGGTCCTGAGTGGAGGAGGATCCCCAAACTTCGCCCGAGCTTGTGGTAAAATTCAAGTCACCTGCAATGATTAAATTTGTGAGGCCAAGCAGGCCGCAGGACTCCACTTTATCCCAGAAAGTTTTCCTGTTTAAGCAAGGACCATAGGTATTGAGAAAATTGATCTGATGGTTGTTCCACCGGCATGATCCAGTTAGTAGGATACCGCCACATCTCAAAAAGGGATTTAAGTCAAATTTTGTAGGGTCCCAAGAGGTAGCTAAACCCCCAGAAGTACCCAGGGAGTTTACAGAACAAGTGTGTTAGTCTGGTCAAAACTTGTTCAGAACTAATCTGGCTTTTTGTCCATCAACCAAGGTTTCTTGAAGGAAGATAATGTTTGGGGACGTCCGAGAGAGTATTCTTCTAAAGGCAGAGGATTTAAGGCCCCCCCCACCCCTCTGATATTGAGGGAAAGAAAGATCATTACTTGGCTCTCGCTAGGGATTTCATGCCTCTAAGATCCCCAATATCAGTGTGTTATGATATAGAATATGTGGAAATAGTTAACAAAGGCCCCTCTTTGCGACGAGCACTTTTTGTTTTGATCAGGGAGTGTTCATAGCCAATCCCTCTTGACCAGGTGTGTACTTTTCCATGGTCCAATCTTGGATTTACCCTGTGTCCCGAGATCCCTTCCTTGAAAGGTGGCTTGTGGACTGTCTTCCCCAGATAAGTGGGTAAGGGGAATGGAGTGAGAACTTCTTTATAGGACGAAAGGAGCAAATCCAACACATCGCCAAGTATATTATCTCCTAGCTATGTTTCACTAGTGCCCAACAGAAAGTGATTCATCTCATGTTCAAGAGGCATAGTGTCGAGGCTCATTGTCTCCAAGTGTGAAGAGGGATATATGACAGGGAGAGAATCCCGTAAGGTCGAAGCCCAAGGTTGGGTAGTAGTCAGAGGAGCAATAGATTGCATGGAAAAGGGTTGTTCCCCGATGATCGAGTATGTGAGTTTAGGTGTGGTTTGAGTGGTTGGAGATGGGTTCGGCTAAGTGCAGTGTGTAGTAGGAGTGAAGGGAGAAGTGGTCACCGGGTAGGTCGATTTCCCGTCAGGCAAGCAGGTGGAGGTATGTGTGGAGGGAGCACCCGAAAGAGGTTCAATCTGAGTGGTATCGAGCCGAGGAGAGGTAGCACCCAATACCCAAGTTGAGGCAATGTCCAATAGGTATTTTTCCCAGGATGTAAGTGAGAAGAAAAGTGTAGGGCAAATGGACTGGAGCTTATCAGTGACCGAGTCCGAGGCGGTTGGTTGTCCAAACTCTCGAAGATCTGGAAAGGAAGGTTGAGTGTTTACTTCTGGGGAGTCCAACTGGGTGGAGAGGTTGAGCATTGTTTCCTTAGACTGTTCCTCGTCCATGTGACCCAAGCAAACATTTCCGAGGTGGCCCGTTTGTCTGCAGAGTGTACACTTGAAGAGGATGCCAAGATAGTCTAGGCTCTGTCAAAAGAGTTGACCTCTTCAGTCAATGTCGATGTTTTCGAACAATCCATCATGTATATCTATCTTCACCATGACTCTTGCCACCTTTTTTTCTGAGCCCGTGAGTGACAGTGGGTGTACACAGATGAAGCGACCAAGTGTGTTACCAATGGCCTCAAGAGATTTCATGTTCCAGAGGTGTAACGGTAGCCCAGGGAGGAGAACCCAGAAGTGCCTCAGAAAAAAGTAGTCCTGTGAAGGGTCAAAGCTTATCCACCATCGTTTTAGCATAAGACTACCGCCATCCAAGGTCCAGAGCCGCTCCAGTATGGATGTGGAGTCCTCTGATGTTTTAAACCGGAAACATAGCCGACCTCGTGTCAAGTGGGAGATCTCTGGAACATAGCCTAGCAATGGCTGCCAGGTTGTTTGCACCCACTCTGCTAGGTCAGATCGACAAAGATATTTGTAAGAGATTATGCCCACTAGAGCACAGAGGTTTAAGGAGATCGAGTCTTCTAGACCGATATCATTTTCGAGGACCGTTGTCCTCTTTGTTTTCTTCGAACACCAAGGTCTAAGTTGAGATTTTTTGTTCCCACTGGAAGTGGCACCAGTCGAGCGTTTGTGCCCGAGCAAACCTACAAGTCTCAACTAAGCCGAGGTAGTTTTTTCCCCACAATGGGTGGAAGTAACAGGTGGGTCAGTCGATAAAGGGCCAGGGAGTATAGGAGGGTAGATGTCTTTTGAGGATGTCTGTGTAAGAATCGAGAAGGGTGACAGGCAGGGCGGGAAAACCGTGGAGGATGTGTAAGTGAAGTGTTCAGTCTGAGAAGGTTTCGGGAGGTGAAGAGGGTAGGAGGGTGGGGCCAGTGAGAGAGTCGAGAGATAGGTGGAGGAGCAATGTTGATGTGAGGTCCCATGTTTATGGGAGTAGGTAAGCACATGTCGAGCAAGCTCATCCATCGAGGTGAAGAATCTCGCATTGTTTTAGAGGGCCTCATCAACTGCACCCATTAGTGTGTTGACATCCCTCTCCATCAATGTGAATCTCGAGGAAAAATAGTTCCCCGTCGGTTGTGTTACAGTGTATGGCAAGGTGAAATAGTTAATGGTGTAAGTGGATGGTCAGAGCAGTCAGTCCAAAGGAGAGAAAGGAGCTAAGGAGAAGAATGAGCTAGATGGATGACTGCGTTGGGTAAAAAACAGACGGAGGACTACGTGAAAGGTGGTCGGTCTGGAAGAGCCATTGTCCTCAAATCCCACAAGGTGTGGAGGTTGTTAATCTAGATGGGAGAGATATGGCTCAGGAGTGTTGTGCTTAGTAGAGCCAAGTTTGTCCCACATGTCATCGAGGTTGATCGGGTCACATTGACTGTTACAACCTTCACACAGAGAAAACATTATTTTATTTTTCACCAGGAAAATAGGAGCGGGAAACTCACCAATAATTCCCCACGTTTGTGGATGGTAAGGGTGCTAAACCGCAACCCCATGAACACAAGGCTTGAACTCGTGACCTCTCCCCATACCAAGAGAGTGTGTGCACGTTTCACCAATTATGCTATCCCATGGGGCTCCCAACCACCTGAGTTGAACCCTGTTGACTTTCATAAGCTCATATTGTATATATGCATGTTCTCATAGACTTCCAACTCAAATGTGAATAAGGCACATGAGGTTTTCATGATAACTTTTAAGATAATCAAAATGTGTGCATACAAGAAATTTTAGAGAAAAGGGATAAGAAGTATCCACAACCTTGGTAAGTATTCTAGAGTCTTAAGACTAAAATTTCCCTAAATTATAGTACAAAATTCTCATTCATGCTTAATAATATAACGTAAAAACGAATAGTCATTAAAAACAATAAGTGTAGCTATTTGTCATGTACATTCATAATAGTCTAGAAAACAAGAGTCTCAATTTATGTTCTCAAGGGAATCATACCTGCATTTAGAGGTAGGTCATCATAATCTTTTGGCGTGGCCTACCTAACACAGAATTTGCCTTGAGAACTTCATGGTTTCTCATTTTGACAATAAATAGTCACTTCCATTGCATTACTTGGATTGTAAAGTCCCTAGTAATGTTCCTTCAACTTCTATTTATTATAAATTGTGGTAAGTAACTCTGGTCGACTTACTTCAATTTTCTTTAGATTTAATTGGGAGAAGTTGGAATTAAGTCTATCGAGTCACTATTTTTTTTTGTTTGCTAGTTTGTCCGTGACTTGTAGGATTAGCATGTGGCTTGAGAAACCTCGACTCAGGAGCATATAAGCCGTCAAAATCACCCGGGGATCGCACCCAACTTGAGCCACACCAACCCTTAACATGGCTGGATTTTTTGTCCCCGCAGGTTTCGAACCGGTGACTTAACATCACGCAGCACACTCCGACACTGATTGTCCTACACCTCAGGTACTTAAAAATTTGAAGGACATGGGGGTGGGCTTTGATCCACTTATGTGTGCACGGGTCACGATACCATTTAAAATAGTATCTCCGGTGCAACCACACCTTCGACCACTACCTCAAGGTGCCCCCATGGCTCCAGGTAAAACCCTCATGGGAATTGAACCTTGCCCAATGTTGAAAAACTCCTCGCTTTCCACCATTGGATCCAACTCCTTTGGGCTTAAATTTGAAGGACATGGGGGTGGGATTTGATCCACTTATGTGTGCACAGGTCATGATACTATTTAATATAGTATCTCTGAGTGTAACCACACGTTCGACCACTACCTCAGGGTGCCCCCATGGCTCCAAGTAAAGCCCTCACGAGAATTAAACCTTACCCAACATTGAAAAACTCATCACTTTCCACCATTGGATCCAGCCCCTTTGGGCGTCTATCAAGTCACTATTAAGCCTACTCAAACAATAACAATATTAATTAGTCGAGGTCTCAAATCACTATGATCTTGAGTTATGCATCATTTCCTTGCAAATGTGTTCTTTTTTAAAAATAATTGTTTTTATTTTTAGAGCAAATAGCTTTTATTGTGTGTTGTAATTCATTTGTAAACTAATCTTGTTTTATTTTTTTCAAACTTTTCATAAGAGGTAGGTACTAAGTAGTTGTGCTACTGATTCCACTTGTTATTATATTCAGAGTACCTTTATAATTTTTATATCCTCGATGGTGGGAATATATGACTCCTGCAATCCTATTCCAAATAAGAAAATGGTGGGAAGAAATGCCCACTAGAATCCTTGGTTAGTATCTCATTTTGGGCTTCTTGTCCTCCCTCCAACACATGAATTAGGTGACCTCCCTAAAGGGTATCTAAAAGAATTATATGGTTCAACAGTTGGTGATTCAGTTGGTTCTGATCCAGATTATGATGTTACAGATCGAGCTTAAAATTCAGACCTTCGTGATCGATATCCAAAGCGAGTTGTTGATCCAGACCTATATCCAACAATGTAAGTTGCTTACTTTGAACATTAGGGCCTTCCTACTAACTTTTCACCAACCAGGAGGACAGCCAAAAAAAAAGGGAGGACAGCCAAAAAAAAAGGGACCACTACTCAGGGTTTATAAGGGGATAAGTTCCAATATTTCCTCTTTCTCCCACCTCGTTGTTGAAATTTTTGAAGGGTCGCACAGCCTATCTGAACAACATATACGTGAATCTCACGGGAAATCCCACCCGTGTGATTCCTTAAAATGCGTGAAACAACTACTCCCGTGGTGAATTGAGAGAACCCAAAGATATGAAATGCCAATTGGCGATGCCTAACTCCCTTCAAGACATAGATTTGATATTTATATTCAATGTAACTTTACATTTATAATCTTTTTAGAGCATCATAATATTTATAAATTTTAATGGTTAATAATTGGATGGTTTTTATTATTATATTTAGAGCATAGTTAATATTTACAATCTTTTAAGATTATGTTGTTGATAGTTCACTAGAGAAGAAGAAGATCTACTTAATCTTGTTTTATGTTTTTCAAACTTTTCATAAGAGGTAGGTACTAAGTAGTTTTGATAATTCCACTTGTTATTATATTTAGAGTAACTTTGTAATTTATATTCAAAGTAACTTTATAATTTTTATATTTATATTAAAAGTACTTTTATAATTTTTATATTTATATTCAGAGTACCTTTATATTTATAATTTTTTTAGAGCATCATAATATTTATAAATTTTAATGGTTAATAATTGGTTGTTTTTTATTATTATATTTAGAGCATAGTTAATATTTACAATCTTTTTAAGATTATATTGTTGATAGTTCGCTAGAGAAGAAGAAGATCTACTAGTTAGTAGGGAAGATCAATAATTTTAGTAGATAAGAATTATGAGAAGCAACAGATAGTGTCTTAGATCTCATAGCGACATTTCAGTAGGGACTACCACCGTTGCCAGTAATTGTGATTGAATCTATAGAATCAACCACGATTTTTTAACTACCATAGATTTTGCCAAATGTTTTTTTTACAACATTTGGGTTTTTTTGCTGCAATGTTTGAGGTTTTCTACTAGAGAAAAGATGTTGTTGGTGAAAATAAAAAAGATAGTCATAAGTTCAAACATTTTCGTTCACATGATCCGTACATGAAACATATCATAAAAACTAGTTTAATCTCAAATTTCAACATCTAATTCACCTTATTGAAGCCGAACCTACATGTAACTGTTGTATTGATTCACCTTCATTCTCCTAAAATAACAAGCAAGAAGGTAAACACTTTATTTGAGTCCAAGGTGTTAGCACATGAATTTGCCACCTGCATCATAGGAATCAAGCAGTGATTGAGATTTACCCTCAGGAGAATTATGGTGTAAATCATGTGGCATTATGCCCATGATTTCCACAGGAAGAATGAAAATGTTGAGGTCTGAACAATTCAAGCACCCTCAAAATCCAGTCAAAGGGTGTGTTTTGGACCCATTGGTGAAAAAATGAAAGAACATAGGCTAAAAACCCACTGTCACTCCACATCACCTCGCCTCAATGCATTTTTCTCTCACCACATCACCACACAGACATTCTGTAGCACTATGGCGCTACATAATTGTTTAAAGCACATACGCTATCAACCTGCCACCTGCAACACTTGTATTGGTCACAGAAGAAGATTTGCAGAGCCTCGAGGCGTCGAGATTGACTCGAAGAAGTCGTGGGCACTGCTTGGAACATTCATGGTTGTCAGGCCTCATCCTGATCCCGATGAAGGTAGTTATTGAAGATGGGGGTGGCAGTTGAGACCTCATCTCACCCCATAAATGGAAAACATGTAGAGAGCAGTTGTGAAGGCGGACTGTCCATCCAAAGCTTCCTTATGGACATATTTTCCTGTAAAGCACATAACTGCGCCTGGCTCGCATATGACATGAGCAAGCCTGCACAATCTGACAGAGCAGACGTCGACTGGAAACTTTGAATGCAGGGGTCTGATCACACTCCTGGTGGTTGCAACATTGCTAGGTATTTATAGAGAGTTTTGATATTTTGTTATGGTCGAATGGTTGAGCTAGGCTCCCTGCTATTGTAATATTTTGATTGAGAACAATGGGTTCTCTGGTTATGTATTTGTTTTTGAGACATCTTGGTTAATCTAAGTCAACTTTCTTAGTCCATCTTATTTGCCTCTGATACTGAGAGAGTTCATGTTTGATTGATTCACATGGATTGTTGTAACTGTATTATGATAAATGTTTGATTATAGTACTATTATGATTTCTTTCAGCTTCCTTGAAATTTGAATCCAAGAGGACCTTGTGTTTAAGTTTTTCCTCCTTAGACTGCTAGAAATTTTGATGTTCATAGCGGACCTCTACACCTTTCTCACTAAATCTTCCTCCTATTCACCCTTACTCCAACTTACTGATTGAAGTTAATCAAGACCTCACCTACAGGTGCATACCAGTCCAGTTTTCTGAGTTAAAACGATATCATCTTGAGTCTGCGCCCATTTGACCTCTTTAAAACCAACCTGTGACATAAAACTCTGATGGGTACTGGGCTTACCTCCAACACAATCTAGAGGTGACTTCTAGTGCTAACACAAGGTACATCTACTTTTCAAAAGCCAATCTGCAACAAAACAACCTCTCCCTGTAAAAGAAATAGGGATCGTCTCTAAGAAAACATTAAATTTTTATGGTCGAACAACCTTTTCCTTTAAAAACATGGACTGTCTCTGAGAAAACAAAGAGCCTTCTAGAATAGTCCTAGTTTGAGGCTTGAAAGAACCTAACAATAATAAACAAATGAACAACATTCGAAGAAAAAATAGAATTCAAAGGACTAGAAATTCATATGAATGAATGCCGAAAAAACATTGAATCTATTTCAGTACATGTGGCTACTTGAATAACTGCTCATATTTATATAATGACATGCCAAATGAGATCATCTATTCTTTATCTTCAGTACGTGTGGCTACTTGAATAGACTCTCCTATTTCTATAATGACATGCCAAATGAGATCATCTATTCTTTATCGATTGTTATTAAAACGACTCTTTCTTGACCCAAAGCAAAGGTATCCTCTCACGCCACTACAATTTACCGACCCACATCAAACACAAAGGCCATCATGGCAATGCCCAACCTCAAACTTGAAAACATTACTCATGGCGCATTGAGGTTGATGCCCTTTGTGGTGCCACTATTCCCATCTGTTGTTGAACTAACAATGCAAATAAGATGATTAAGACGAATTCTATCCCACTAGGGAGCACAGTGAGCGACTATACTATTGGAAATCTATCTCACAGAGCCAGTGTTGGTTCATACCTTCACTATTGGATATCTGTCTTACAGAGCCAATGTAGGTTCATACCTTTTGCCTCCACTCATTCACTCTAGTCACTTTTGTTCAACAATATAAACGATGTAGATATTTAATAAAAAATTAATTTGTTTTCTTTTTATGTCGAATGCGTATACATATTGAAAAGAGTTAGATTTAATGATCTTTTAATCACATACATACTTTTTATGGACATGATTTAGTATGCCTAGAATATTCTTAGTGGTCACCAAAACTTAAAGGCTAAGATTTTATGGGTTAACTTTCTTGCATGTTAAAACATAAATATTAGACATTATTGGAGGTCATTAGTGTGATTAGCATAATAATACTGATAATTTACATATATATGCTAATGCCAATAACAATACTTACTGTGCCTGGATTTTTAACTATGGGTAGGGTTTTTACTACATCCAGTCCAATGGCCAGGCAATTCCATTACAATGACAATGATGTGTCAATTTTCGATTATTTACTGCATGTGGGGTTTTTAAGTTCCAGTGAATTCTTTTACTGCATTTGATTCTTTATAGTCACTCTGCATTTCTCCAATATGATAGTGGGGGCATTTTTCTTGCATTGGCGAGGTAATTTTCATAAATTTTCGTATGTTCCCACTCCCAAGGCGTTTCACATCCCAACATGGTTTTCTACATGGTTGTAGTGTTTGTCAAATCGTTCATGAACTCCATCTTAAACCAGACACTGCATTCTTGCATTTGCGAGGTATATTTTGTATGTTCCCACTCTCAGGACGTTTCGGATCCCACAACCGTAGCGTTTGTCAAATGGGTCACGAACTCCATCTTAAACTAGACACTGTAGAATAGTGTGGACGGAGACAAGGATCCATTCCTCGGGGATCTATCACATCGGTTGCTTGCCCGGTAAACCTGTGTGGAGAGTATGTATTATTCTTTGATAATGGTGTATTCTTATATTATGATATACTTCCTTTATACTTTGGGTTCTCATAAAAGCTTGGAGAAAAATAATTGTAAAATTTCAGACCCCACCCAGTTTCAAGTCTCGCTGATTTTAAATCAATGTTTAATGCCCAAACCCAGTTTTATGACAGCCAAATAAACTCAACATATAAACAAGTTTTCAGAACTGAAACATGAGGATTATGAACAATCTTTAATGCATAAATAAAAGCATATCAACAACACAATATTCAGAAAATTTACATGAAGATTTTTGGTCTAACATCGACCCTAGAAAAACCCACAAGGGGAAAACCAGTGAGAGAGGGAATCTTTATTATTTCAAAGGTCTGAGGAAATGCCTTTTACAACAGTCAATAATTTCAAAAATTCAATGACAAACTTATCTCGAAAACCATGCCAAGATTTCACATTAAATCTGAGTCGAACTCCTCAAAATTCATGCCAGAATTTTCTGCACAAAAGTACAGGTCTGCTCCTCGATTTTGTGCCTCTTTCT
This sequence comes from Picea glauca, assembly GCA_000966675.3. Classification (NCBI taxonomy): domain Eukaryota; kingdom Viridiplantae; phylum Streptophyta; class Pinopsida; order Pinales; family Pinaceae; genus Picea; species Picea glauca. The sequence continues at coordinate 265,244 of JZKD02S2320257.1, forward strand.
TGTTGTATGGATGCCTCAAAATTCGTGCCAAGTGTTGTAGCAAAATTATGGGCAATAAATTCCTATATGACCACCTTGAAAACCATGCCAACAACCCAGAAAATTCACACAGAAATTAACCTCGATTTCTGTTCAGCAAAATGACTGTACGGACTGTCAAAATCCGTACGGTACGGCCTGTAACAACTAGCTGTACCTCTCCTCGATTTTTGTGCCAATACTAAGTTGTACGGTATGCTGGAAATCCATATCGTATGGCATGTGTGAGTGTTGTACCTCTCCTCCTCGATTTGCATGCCAATGATTGCCTTGGAATGCTTTCCCTTAACGACAAACTTGTTCCTCCTCTAGTCTTCTCAACTTCTCCTTTCTCAACTCTCTCTCAAAATGTTTCAACAACCCAAGAATGGGTGCGCCCTCCTACCCTAATCGACCTCGTGAGGGAAGGTGAAGAGTTTCTCAATCCAATGGTGGAGATAAAGTCACTTAAGTTACCCACTTTCCTTAAGTCCAAAAAGTCACCTTTTAATTTGTCTCTCACAAATTAAATGACTAGGGTCCACATTAGGCACTTTCTCACCCCTTAGGCGCCTAGGTG
>JZKD02S2320257.1:279805-292307 GCA_000966675.3 Picea glauca
TAAGCATAAATCTCTCAAAGAGAAAGGGGCAGATAAACTAATGCCTAGATATTATGGGAGGGAGAGCAATACCCTGGGAGATCTAGAGGTCATTGTTGAAAATAAAATACTTTAATTGCTGGGCTGGCTTCCTCGTCAATAATCAACAATCACAGTTGTAGATATTTTCTACTAATTTCATTATAGAGTTTTTGATTTTGATGAATTATGTGGATATCTGTTGTGACTTGTCTGTTTATGCTTGTAAATGTCGGATTTATTACGCATTTGCACAGCACACTGCTTGTAGCATGTGTATTGGATATGTTCTTTTCTATCTTTCTTAAGTCCTGCAGCTTGGAATGCTGCATTGAGTATGCATTTCCTTGTACTTGCACAAGTTTAATTGGTAATTGACATATTGTTGACCTATCTCTCACTTTTCTCTTGCGGAACTGCATCTGTTACTGGTAGTGGTAGGTAATTGTCTGTGAATACTTGTTCTGTCATGTTTCTTTGAGATAGAATTTAAGCCATAGATTGCACCTGCTGTGTGTGCGTCTTTCAATTAAATGTCAAAAAGAAACTACTTATAATTAAAACTTCAGTGAATAAGTTTGTCTCATCTGATTGCTTTCATGCCAGCATTCACTGCATTCACTGCACATTGCACATATGGAGAGCCTGCTCTTTCATTTGAAATACATATTGACACCATCTATCAAACATTATATAACATAATACAAATTTTCAAAATCTGATTGCTGGATGCTGTCCAGTTTGTCACTGAGGCTGCTGGGGGCCTTCCAATATTGTCACAATGATTGTATCCCCTCCTTTCCTCGTTCACTAATACATTGTTGGTTGCTTCTTTTCATCTATTTTCTTTTAGTTGTTGGTTTTGGCAGACATTTTTCTACTTGATGATCTAAGGGTGCAACCTTGCAACTTGTTATCACTCAAAATTGTCCCATTAGAAATCAGCCTTAAGGGGTTCTAAATGGAAAGTTTAGGGAAGGTGTCTCTGTCAGTCCTATCTAGAGTCGGTACATGGCAACTCTAGGAGGTATCCCTATGAACTTCATTGGATATTCAATGAAGTGCATGCATGAATGATTCTGTAATTACGCTTTTTAAAACACCATTTTTTTATAAGATTTTCAATGATCTCTTCTATGATTTAGCCAGTGTGTTCCACTAGACATGGAGTTGAAATTCTCAAGACACAGTTTGGGAGAAGAAAATGGAGAAGAAAAGAGGATTTTAACAGGGCAATACATTTAACCGTGAAAAACAAAATATTTCAGATTTCAGCTGTAATGCTTAGTGAAGGTGATCAACTGAAAGAATCTCCACAAAATTGTAAAAATTGCAAGAGACAAGAAGAATAAACGAGTAATTTCATCATTCAGAGTTGCCTGCTCGAATGTAAGCATGGTCCAAGTAATCAATTTCTAATCATTCAGGGTTAGAAGGAATTGCCTGGGGTTGACATGAACCACAACATCAACTCCTACTTGCTCCAAAACTTCATGGAGGATAGACATAGTCTGCAGCAAAGCAGAGGAGAATCTCATTGATTTCAACATTAGAAACCAGTTCAGGAAATGAAGAGGGAAAGAGAGAAGATGACGGGGAACAAAGAATACAGGAAGAACAAATCAACTGCTGAATCAATGGGCATACATGAACCCAAAGGATCCAAATATCCTTTTTTCATTGCTGCACTTTTATTTATCTTTGTACTCTCTCTTCTTTTGAGACCTTAATTTGGGCATGTACTTGGAATAATTGACCCCAGAAGCAGCTTGTTCTTTACCTTGTCTTCGTACTGAATTTGGGACGAAACAACTCTAAGCAAGAAGAAAAACAGTGCCCTTTTTGACCCAATCCACATACTGCATTCCACATAGCGATAATGCCCTCCTTGTTTATTTGCTAAATTTAGCACAAAAGCAGCAACAAAAGGTAGCATCCTCCACATAAAATAACCATAAAATCCTCAAACAACAGAATCTTCTTCCATTTCATAATGTCATGCTTTTCTACACGCAGGCAATAAATTATTCTATAATCAGCATTTGCTTTCCATGAACAACAGTGCCCTGCTTTTGCAATTATTACAACAGACTTTTGTCCTCTAAAAGGATCGCCCTTATCTACTGGAAAACAACAATAAAACAATAAAAGTTTTCATACAAAAGACAAACTGCCTCACTAAGCAGCGATACCTCCCTCTTCCACATTGACAATCTTCACTTGAGGAAAAGCAGCATTTCAATACCAAAAAATAAGATCACTTCATGCTCAAGCAAAGCAAGAGTCTTCAAGACAAAGTGGTGCTGGGAATAAAGTTGATTGAAATGCTATTTCCATGCTTCTCTTCAAGCAATCGACTGGCAGGTCAAAGGCGCTGAAGCTGAGTTTATATATGCATATTGGGCACTGTCATCCATGTCATTTATGAAGGTAGACACGCTGAACATAGATCTGGTGGGACCTTACATCTAGTGCTGAGTGGAGGCACTAACACATACTGTGTTCACGCATAGCAACATCAACTTTGGTGCCAAGTGTCTTGCATCTCTTCCAGAAGAAAGCACTACTGTTCAATTCAATCTTCAAAATATTTCTTAATTTCTTGTTTGACTTGAAGAGCCTTCTTCAATTGTTGTCTCAAACATTCGACTTCTTCTTGGTATCCTTTATTTGTATTCATCTACATATCTTCAGCTGTGATATTTTCTAAATTGGAGGGAAGAGCCTGCCATCTGGATATCTTGAAACACTGTGTGACTTTTCAGCAGATCCATCAAATACTGTTCGAAAGGCAGGACTTCAAAATTTCTCTGTTCATTTTCTTGTAGCTTTCATCTAAATGCCCATGGTCTTATGACGAAAATTCTTCTTCCAAACCATCAATGTTATCTGCTTCATTAAGTTCTATGCTGAGATCACTAACAAATCTTTCAGATAAATGAAGAAAACTTGTAACAATGAAATCCTTCATTTAAGATACAGTAAAACACATAAAAGGAACTAGAACATCCACACAAAGAATACAAAGTTTACCCTGGAAATCCCACTCCTTTGGGAAAAACCACCAATACTTTTATTACTCAGCTAATGGTTCATGAATATATTACAATGATGCTAATCTGGAGGCCGTACCAGCTGTATGGTTCCGTACAGCTTCTCTTTCGGCTCGAGTTCTCCACTAAACTGTCCCTCTGGGACATACTCCTCACAGCAAACCTCAACCAGATTGTAATGCAACAGTTTGGCCCTTACTCGGCCTCCCCAACTCAGCCGTACAGTCCATACAGCTTGCCTGAGATGATATGATTTATCTGGTGGAAGAGCAAGGGGCTTGATCTCCTTGGCTGAGCACCTGTATGCCTTTCTCTTCAGCTGACTCTCACTTGGTTTGGACCCTAACTCGGCCCTCCTTGGCTGGTTCGACTTAACCTGTCCTTGATCTCACTTGAAGCTGCCCACTATAACTCAGATGGTTATCTTCTCTTGGCCTATTATAAACCCTAGCCTTTCTCTCATTTAATCCTGGCCCTTAGATCTTCTCAAGATCTAGATCTGACGGTGGAGACTTAGTCAAGCGTTGAGACAACTTAAGTTACAATCAACGGTTGTAACTTAATCTCATGTTGACTTGAGTTATTTCCCACCATCACTAAGTTGTCTAGACATCATGGGCCCCCCTTCCACACTACTAGACACCCCTGGTGTGGAAGGTACCTGCCCGAGCTACACTTTTCTAATAATAAAAGTTACATTTATTTACATTTGCAATTTTTCTAGGATATGGACTCTGGAGTGCATCTTTAGTTCTACACCTCATCAAACACTACCTTAGAAATTCTGAGACTGCAACAATAGAGCAGAAACAAACACAGAAATCAAAAGGAAAATACAAAACCTTTAAGCTCTTCTGTTTTCAACAACCACGCCTTCCCAGAATCAGTGATATATTCATTTGTGGGCTCCCTGTTATTACTTTTGAACAACGAGGCACATTGTAGATTCACTTGGAAAACCCCTTAATAACAAATCACCTCCACTTTGCTGTCGACATCATTTAGTTTAATTCTGTAAGTAAATCTCTTTAGAAGGATGGCTGTTGCTACCATAACAGAGCATATTTGAGCTCATAATCGTAAACTATGCTGTCTGAGTAATATCACTATAAAGAGGATACTTGCCCCTAGATGTTGACATCCAGATGTCTGGGAGGCTGCCTGACACTGCAGATTTGTTTCAGGAAGGGATACTTCTTTCCCCAAAACAAAATATCCTTCAGATAAATCAGCATTGCATAAAGCTTTAACTGCATTTTTCATAAGCTCTGGGTGTTCATGTACTGTATATGGTCCCTAATCGTGTTCTGCCTCGTGTTCTGTTCCAAAGGGGATCTTTGGGGGCAATGATGTTGACAGAGTTTCCTCAAAATCAGATTTTTGGTGCATATTATGAAAGTTGTGTGCATACATCCATCTCATTATCTCATAAATACTGTAAGGAAAATAAAACATGCGAGCATCCCTTGGATTCTTGACAACAAACTGTTTATTTTTACCCGTCAACTTCATGATCCATCCCCCAGATGCATAAATCCTGACTATTGAATTCAGCAACAAATTCACATGACGACCTTGAAAAAATATGCTTGATGAATTGTGAGGACCTGAACTTAACACTTAGATTTGCACAGGTTGTAAATCTGGGTGTGAACACCACCCATATTCTTTTTTATAGCTCATACCTTCAGATTTGCAGCTGCTGATTGCTAAAAATATGTGACCGCTAATTTCTATTGCTTCATAGGTATATTAAAATTTAATAGTTGGAATTTAATTTTCACACTNTTTTTTTTTTTTTTCCTTGTTTTAATTTTGTGGGGGCCGGGGGGGTGGAATTGGATGTTAACTTAGAATAAAGTACTATTACTTACAATTTTTTTACCTTATTAAGGCCTTAATTCTATGGTTTTGATGAAATATTTAGTTATGTGGATGCATAAAAGAAACTGTACGTAGATGATGCTTGATGAAGCTGACTGTGATGATTGCCAACTCATTGACCATCTACAGATCACAGGAAACCCTTCATTAGAGGAAGGTACACTTGTGTCACACTGGAATTTCAGCAGCATTGAAAACTGATGAGCCAAAAACACGAGCATGGGTTCTTTCTATAGATTACTCTCATCCTCTCAAAGAAGTCAGGGAAAGATGGTAACCATCATCTTGGAAATCAGTTTGGCTAGTATTCATTCTGTCCCATGATACTGGTGCTTATTCTCTGATAAGTAGATTGATACACAGAAAAATCTTTCTGAGAGGAATGATTTCGAGTCTTGTAGTTCTTCTCTCGATGTGTTTTGTACTATCAAGCAAGATCTAAGCTATTGATTGATTGGGTGGACCTATCTATTAGATTTTATTTCTGTGACTGACCACTTGGTAATTTATGATTCTTTTCACTTAATTCATGAAATCCTTAAATAAATTTTTGGGCCCATTTGAGTTGTCATTGCACGAGAAACTGATGGTTGCAATCAGAGATTAGCCGGCATATTGCTGTCATGTGAAGATGTGGACATTATTTGTTTGGTTTTTTTTCCTCGGAAAAAAACGTAATTTTATTTCAGCAGGTGTGAACAAAATTACATTTTGTAGATGCACTTTGGTTGCATTTCTGTAGTGCTTTGAGCCAACAGTGTTGACTGTTGCTTAATAATTTTGCCTTTCGGCTACATTCTGACTGTTCTTAAAAAAATATTACATATTCATGACTGTTTAGATAATTACAATCTATACCTGTTTAAAAGACTGGATATATGTCTGAAAACAAAACCAGATCTGTACTGTAATGTCTGCAAGCAAAAATTTAGCTGTATCCCTGATCTGTTGTGAAATTGATAATTTTATCCTTGCACTGGAAGGCCTTCTATAAAAGGGCCTGTGGAAGAGATCTGTCTGTGTTCCATCCTTGAATTCTAAAATTTTCCGTTGGCCCAAAGCCAAATGGATGCCCTCTTTCAATCTTTGGTCTGCTTCCTCATTTCTAAAGGCATGTGGAAGAGATCTATATGTGTTCCATCCTTGGATTCTAATATTTTCCATTGGCCCAAAGCCAAATGGATGCCCTCTTTCAACCTCTGGTCCGCTTCCTCATTTCTTTCCCTGTAGATATGATGACAAGTGAAACTGTTAAAGGTGCTTGTTGGGTTGTTATATTCTTTGCAGTGAAAGTCTAGTCGAGGTGAATTGATTGGCGGTCGAAGTCGAGGTAGCTTGACAACATCGACAACAGGTCGAAGTTGAGGTGGATCGACAACAGGCGAAGTCGAGGTAGATTGATAGCAAGTCGAAGGTCGAGGGAGTCGACCGGGCAAAGTCGAAGTCGAAGATATCGATGACAAGTCAACCGACAAGAGGTCGAAGTGCGGGCGTGAGACGATCGACTAGAGATCGAATGGAGGTCGACTAGTAGTCGATTGATAAACTCGACTTGGAGTCTACTGTAACAAAATCTCGAGATTTGCGGGATTTGTAGCCCAATGATATGCATGGATTTGTAGCTGTTTTTGGGTGCCAATATTTAGGGTTTTTCCTGTTGTAAAGCCTATAAAGAGGCGTGTTGTAAGGCCATAAAGGCTAATGCAAAATATGCTATTGCATGTGTAAATTGTAGGTTGCTGATCATGCATATGTAAGCTGAATTGGCTGCAGGGTTGTTCTTCCCTGTGCAAGAGGGTATGATGTCGATTGTGTCTTAGGTGTGGACCAAGGTTAGACATGTAACCTTTTATTCTGAATGAATAAGACAACAAGAGAGCAGAACGCCCAAAGGAATGCTGGTTTTTCCGGTTAAGGGTTTCTAGGGTAAAATCTCGGTTTACTGTGTGATTGCTTGTTTCATTTGCTTTTTTGATTAAATTTTTCTTCTCTCCTATTAGGATTAGTGTGGAAGTGCCCTGCTTTTCCTAACATGTGGTATCAGAGCTTAGGTCTGCCCTGACAAGTGAGTTATTAGAGTGGTGTAATGCTTTGGCGAGTATATTAGATCTTGATTTGCAAATCTTGAATCTGAGAACTAAACCCTAGGTACAGTAAGAGTCGTAAGTCATAAAGTGTGTTAAAGATCGCGGTAAAGAATGGTGAGTAGTTCCAGAATAGAGATAGAAAGATTCAATGGCTAGAATTTTGAGCTTTGGAAGCTTAAAATGGAAGATCTTCATGTGGATCGAGAACAATGGACAATGGTCTGTCCAGGTACCCAGTCGACGAAAGAATGGAGAAAAACTTGAAAGAAGAGCAAGAAGTACGATTCGACTTTGTCTTGTAGATTTGGTGATGCTGAATGTCTCGGCTGAAGATTCGGCCAAGAAACTGTGGGACAAGCTGGGAAGCTTATACGGTATACCAGTCGAAATCTCTGGTAAATAAGCTGTTTCTCAAAAAGAAACTGTACCTTTTGAGGATGAGTGATGGAAGTTCGGTGACTGAGCATTTAAATGCGTTTAACACCGTGTTAAGCTAGTTATCGTCTGTGGATATAAAGATCACCGATGAGGAGAAATGTATCAGCCTTTTATGTTCTTTGCCAGACTCCTGGGATAGCTTAGTCGTGGCTTTTGGGAGTAATACAACCACACTAGCGCTAGCGGACGTGGTTGCTTCTCTGCTGTCGGAAGAAATGAGAAGAAAGAGCATGGAAGGATCAACCAAAGATGCTCTGGTAGTGAGAGGTTGATCGATAGACAATGATAAAGGCATATTCTCCGGTAGAAGGTTCAAGTCGAAGGGTAGATCTAAATCCCCGGTTCAATCGGCGCGAAGATGTTGGAAATGCGGTAAAGATGGGCATTATAAAAAGGACTGTAAGTCAAAGGCAACAAAAGTTAGTGCTGGATCCGACGAGAAGCAGTGGACTGAGAGAAAGATGACCTCAGACAAGGGAGGTGATGTGTATATGGTGTCGACCAGTACATAGTCAGATCAATATGTTTGGTTGATCGACTCAGGAGCATCCTATCATATGACACCACATAAAGAATGGTTCTGTGAATATGAACAATATGATGGGGGTGATGTGTTCTTGGGGGACGACTCGACAACTCGAATTGTCGGACGAGGAAGAGTGCGACCGACACTGCAAGATGGGAGGAAAAGGACATGTCCTACACATTCTGGGTTTGGCAAGAAACCTGATATCTGTAAGCAAGATGAGTGATGCAGGTGTGCATACTCTATTTCAGAAAGATTCGTGCAAGATGGTCAGAGGTGCGATGGTCTTAATGAGAGGAGTTCAAACTTCAGATTGGTACCTTGTACAAGCTGTTAGGGAATGTCGACTTGACTAGATGCAACAACATCGTTGCTCCTGAAATCGACTACGACTTTTCTAGACTCTATGTCGACATAACTCGACTCGACTCGAGCTAAGTCGGTTCAAACCGACTCGACAAGACATGATGAAGTCGACCTGACCAGGCTATGGCACGAGAGGATGGGACACATTGGAGAAAAAAGACTTCGAGCTATGCAAAGCAAAGGTATGGTCGAAGGTTTTCTTGAATGTGGTTTAAAAGTCGACTTTTGTGAACATTGCATATATGGGAAACAAAGTCGGGTGAGGTTCCCATCTGGAGGGACAAGGGCAAATGGGATTCTAGAACTGGTGCATAGTGATGTGTTTGGCCCTGTTACAGTGCTTTCACTTGGTGGATCCATGTATTATGTCTCCTTCATAGATGATTTTTCCAGGAAGACATGGATATATTTCCCGAGGAAGAAATCAAAGGTTTTCGAGAGATTCAAGGAGTTTAAAGCTCTTGTGGAAAACTAGATAGAGAAGAGGATTAAAGTGTCGAGGACTGACAATGGTGGCGAATTTTGCGGAAAGGAATTTGATAAGTGCTGTAAGTAGTGTGGCATAGCACGCCAAAATACCACACCATATACCCCACAACAAAATGGAGTCGTCGAGAGAATGAATAGAACGTCGTGGATAAGGCAAGAAGCATGCTTAGTGGTGCTGGGCTCGCACAAGAATTCTCGGTGGAGGCAGTCGAGACTACAAGATATCTGGTGAATATGTCTCCTTTGTCGACGCTAGTCAACACGACTCCAAATGAGGTATGGTTGGGTAAGAATCCTTTTGTGTCACATCTCAAAGTGTTTGGCTATGATGCATTTGTGCATGTTCCCAAGGAAAAGAGAGAGTAAGCTGGACAAGAAGGCAATCAAGTGTATTTTCATCGGATACAAAGAAGGGATGAAAGTATATAAGCTCTGGGATCCTGCATCAAGGAGAACAATGTACAGTCGAGATGTGGTCTTCAGAGAAGTCGGAGGTAAGTTCGAGCTCGAGGAAGCTGTTCAGACCAAGAATAATCCTGATACGATGCGATTTGAATCGAGGAATGATTCAGATGAGTCGACTGAATCTTAGGAAGAGGTGGAACAATTGACTCCGGTGATAAGGAGGTTAGAAAGAGCAAGAAAACTAGTTGAAAGGTATAGTTCGCCCCACTTTTGTTTCGCATTCGTGTTAACTGCCATCGACGATGAGCCCAAGTCGGTTGGTGAGGCAATCGACTCGACAAAGGGTAAACTCTGGAAGGACACCATGGTTGAAGAGATGGAATCCTTGTACAAGAATGAGACATGGGATTTAGTCAAGTTACCTAGTGGAGGAAAGCTCGTTGGTAGCAAGTGGGTGTTCAAGAATAAGATGAATGCCGCAGGACAAATCGAGAAGTTCAAAGCTCGACTAGTAACGAAAAGATATTCCCAAGTCGAGGGATTCGACTTCGGTGAGATTTTTTCCCTTGTTGCAAAACTAGCTTCCATTAGAGTACTAATGTCTTTGGCTGCAACATTCGATCTGGAGATGGAACAAATGGATGTGAAAATAACGTTCCTACATGGGGACCTGGAAGAAGAAATCTACATGAAACAACCTGTAGTAAAGGGCAAGCAAGAGTTGGTTTGTAAACTCAAAAGATCCCTTTATGGTCTAAAGCAATCGCCAAGGATGTGGTACCCGAAGTTTGACACATACATCCTTAATTTGAGATTTGTGAGAAGCAAAGTTGATCACTACATATATTCCAAGGAAGAAGGTGGGCATTTCATATATGTAGCTTTGTATGTCGATGACATGTTGATTGGAAATAGTATGGACACAATAAAGGAGGTGAAGAAGCAACTATCCTCCAAGTTCGACACGAAGGATCTTGGTGCAACTAACTTCATTTTGGGAATGGAGATTAAGAGAGATCGAGCCGCTAGAAAGCTCTGGTTGAATCAGACGAAGTATATTGAAACAGTTCTGAAACGTTTCAACATGCAGTATTGCAAACTGGTGAAGGTGCTAATTCCTGTGGGAGCAAGGCTTACTGCTGAACAGTGTCCAAAGACATAGGAAGAAATAGAGGACATGGCACATGTTCCCTATGCAAGTGCAGTTGGTAGGCTAATGTATGTGACGGTCTGCACTCGACCAGACATTGCCCATGCAGTGGGAGTGTTGAGCAGGTACATGTTGACACCTAGAAAGGAGCACTGGACAATTGTCAAGAGAGTATTCATGTATTTGTGTGGCACAAAGGACCAAGGAAAATCTGGAGGAGACAGTGGTAAATTAGATGTACATGGCTTTGTCGACGTCAACTGGGTTGGAGATCTGGATTGACGGAGGTCGGCCAACGGATATGTCTTCAAGATGTTTGGTGGAGCAATAAGTTGGATGAGTAAGTGACATGCTGTCGTAGCCTTGTTGACAACACAAGTTGAATACATGGCGACCACTCATGGAAGCAAAGAAGCGGTATGGCTTCAAAGGTTGAGTTCAGGAATTGGGTTTGAGCAAAGAGCTATGAAGGTAAGTTGCGACAGTCAAAGTGCAATATTTCCAACAAAGAACCCTGCTTATCAGTCAAAGACTAAGCACATTGATGTACAATACCATTTCGTAAGAGACATGGTGGAAAGTAACAAGGTGCTACTAGAGAAAGTAGACACGTTGGAAAACATAGCAGACTCATTGACCAAGTCTGTGAGTGCTGTGAAGTTCTCTTGGTGCAGAGAGGCAATGGGAATTGCTGCCTTGGGTCTGTGACCAAAAGTTCAAGAATCTCCTATTTCAGCAAAGAAGACAACAAGTGGGAGAATGTTGGGTTGTTATATTCTTTGCAGTGAAAGTCTAGTCGAGGTGAATCCACTGACAACATCGACAACAAGTCGAAGTTGAGGTGGACCGACAACAGGTTGAAGTTGAGGTAGATCGACACCAAGTTGAAGGTCGAGGGAGTCGATCGGGTAAAGTTGAAGTCGAAGATATCAACGACAAGTCAACCAACAAGAGGTCGAAGTGTGGGTGTGAGACGACCAACTAGAGATTGAATGGAGGCCAATTGGTAGTTGATTGGTAAACCCGACTTGGAGTCTACTGTAACAGAATCCTGAGATTTGCGGGATTTGTAGCCAATGATATGCATGGATCTGTAACCGTTTTTGGGCGCCAAACTTTAGGGTTTTGCTTGTTGTAAAGCCTATAACGAGGCGTGTTGTAAGGCTGTAAAGGCTAATGCAAAATATTCTATTGCATGTGTAAATCGTAGGTTGTTGGTCATGCATATTTAGTCGAATTGGCTACAGGGTTGTACTTGCATGTGCAAGAGGGTATGATGTCGATTGTGTCTTAGGTGTGGACCAAGGTTAGACATGTAACTTTTTATTCTGAATGAATGAGACAACAAGAGAGCATAATGCTCAAAGGAATGTTGGTTTTCTCGGTTAAGGGTTTCCAGGGTAAAATCTCGGCGTACTATGTGATTCAGTGTTACCAGAACTGGTAAAACTGGTTGGTCGTTTTTTTTCTCAAAATGGTCGGTTCTGTACAGTTGTTGTATGACCGAAAAAGTGAGGGGATTTGCAAATTTAAAAATAAAAATAAAAAAGGAAAGAGACTCAGCCAACAACTTTTGACAATGAAGACCTTTCCTGGATGGATTTGGATCCCCAGCCACATCAAGAGAATGTGTGCATTGATGTTGCAACTATATCTTTGCCTTCTGGACCAGGGGAATCAAGCCAGGCTCGGAATCCCCCTTGGAGTCTACTCATGTTGAGGATATAGATGATGAGTCTGAGTCCTGAGTCTGAGTCAGTCCAAGTCTGAGTCTGAGTTTCAGTATGCAGATTCAGACTATTAGATTGTGTAGTCTCTACTCTCTAGCCTCTAGCCTAGACTCTAGAGTTATTTTTGGACTTTATAGGCCATTTAGAGCCTTTTTGATGATGTATTTTGATTCAGATATTCATATGACTATGGAGTGCACTTACTGTTAGTGCTATTTTGGTTTTATACAATGTTACTTGTTATATATATATGAGAAACTTTGCAAATTTTTGTATAATGGTTTGGATTCACATGGATGCACATGAATATGTATTTTTTTTTCAAAATTTGAATATTTTATGTATTTTTAGTGACC
>JZKD02S2320257.1:323875-371307 GCA_000966675.3 Picea glauca
GTAATAACATGCTTCACATGTGGAAAGAATGGGCATATGTCTTACGAGTGTCCAGACAAAAAGAAAGAGAGTGGAGAAACTCACATCGCCGAAGCACAGAGGCGGGATGTTGAGGCAGAAGACGCTGAAGGCGGAAGATCACTGATGATGCGAAAAGTTCTTTTGACACCAAAGGAGGAGGTGGAGAGTTCAGTCCAAAGAACCAGACTTTTTCGGACTGCTTGCAAGACCAAGGACAAGGTATGCAAGGTCATTGTGGACAGTGGTAACACAWATAATCTCGTTTCTAYRGAGATGGTAGAAAAGCTGRAGCTGGAGACGATTGATCATCCAAGCCCATACAWAATTTCGTGGCTACAAAAAGGACATCAGGTAACTGTCACTAAACAATGTTTAGTTGAATTTAAGATAGGAGGATATAATGATAAGATATTATGTGATGTCATTCCTATGGATGTTTGTCATCTATTGCTGGGTAGACCATGGCAATATGACAAGAATGTGATTCATGATGGGAGAATGAACACATACACCTTAGAAAAGAATGGGAGGACTCACATGTTGCTTCCAATTAAGGATAAGGAAGTGAAACCGGAAGTAAGCAACACAATACTTCTCATGAGTGGGAAGGAACTTCTTACATAGGTTAAGAAGAAGGAGGATCCATAGTTCATTGTGGTCAGGAAACTGAAGATTGTTTTGACCAACACAAGAGTGGATGATTTACCAGAAGAAATTCAGGAACTGTTGGAAGAGTTCGCTGATATAGTAGTGGACGAACTACCTCGTTCGTTGCCACCGATTAGAAGTGTGAGTCACCATATTGACCTCATACCAGGAGCCAGTTTATCAAACAAAGCCGCGTACAGATTGATGTCGCAAGAGAATGAAGAGGTTAAAAGACAAGTCCAAGAGTTGTTGGACAAAGGTTTAGTCAGAGAAAGCTTGAGTGCATGTGCTGTTCCGACAGTACTCAGTCCGAAGAAAGACGGAGGTTGGAGGATGTGTACTGACTCGAGGGTGATTAACAAGATAACCATCAGGTACAGATTTCCATTGCCAAGGATGGATGATTTGATGGATTGCTTGAGTGGAGCAAAGTGTTTTTCAAAGATTGATTTGAAAAACGATTATCATCAAATCCGCATGAGAGAAGGTGATGAATGGAAGACAACATTCAAAACCAATGAAGGGTTGTATGAATGGCTTGTTATGCTGTTTGGCTTAACAAATGCGCCAAGTACCTTCATGAGGTTAATTGAATGAAGTCCTGAGGGAGTTCATCGAGAAATTTGTCATTGTGTATCTGGATGACATACTAGCTTTTAGCAAAATAGTGGCAGAGCATCTGAAACATTTGGCTACAGTGATGCAGAGATTGCAGCAGGAGAAGTTGTTGATAAACATGAAGAAATCCTCATTCATGAAGACATAGCTCATTTACTTGGGATTTGTTATTTCTGCAGACGAGTTGAGGATGGATCCAGATAAGGTGGAGATAATCAAGAATTGGCCATCACCGAAAAATATTTTTGAGGTGAGAAGTTTTCACGGATTAGCTAGTTTCTACCGAAAGTTCATTAGGAATTTCAGTGGAATTAGTGCCACAATGATGGACACAGTGAAGAAAAGACACAAGTCTTTTCACTGGACTGAAGAAGCTGATAAGAGTTTTAATCTGCTGAAGAGGAAGATCACAGAACAACCAGTTCTGGTGTTACCAGATTTTCGGAAGACATTTCAAGTGAAATGTGATGCAAGTGGATTTGCAATCGGGGTAGTCTTGAGTCAGGATGACATGCCGATAGCATATTTCAACGAGAAGCTGAATGAAGTGAAAGTGAAGTACTCCACTTACGATAAGGATTTCTATGCTATTATACAGGCATTGAAAAAATGGAGACATTACTTGATCCCGAAAGAATTTGTCTTATACAGTGACAATCATGCACTGCAGTTTGTGACTCAACAGGAAAAGTTGAATCAGAGACATGTCAAATGGGTTGAATATATGCAAAATTTCACTTTCGTGATTAAACATATTTCTGGTACTGCTAACAAAGTTGCTGATGCTTTGAGCATGAAGTGTTTGCTGTTGCAGGAGTTCAGAGTCAAAACGTTGGGTTTTGATGATCTCAGGGACATGTACGTAGATGATCAGGATTTTAAAGAGGCGTATGAAGCAACTGAGAATCCAATTCTCAGGGATAGAAGCCAATGGGTAGAATACATGATCTAGGGAGGATTACTGTTTAAGGGTAATCAACTGTGTATTTCGAAATGCTCCATAAGGGAGAATTTGCTAAAAGAGAAACACAGTGGAGGATTGGCAGGGCACTTTGGTCACGACAAGACGTTCGCAAAATTGAATGAGTAATATTTTTGGCCGGGAATGCGAGCAGACGTCGAGAGATTCGTGAACAGATCCAAAATTTGCCAGCATTCAAAGGGAAGGAGACAAAATGCAGGGTTTTATCAACCATTATCCATACCAGAAAGGCCGTGGGATGCAATTAACATGGATTTTGTATTGGGGTTGCCAAGAACACAAAGAGGTTTTGATTCAATTTTTGTGGTGGTAGATAGATTTTCCAAGATGACACACTTCATTCCATGTCAGAAAACCAGTGACGCAACTCACATTGCGAACCTGTTTTTCAAAGAGGTCATTCGACTTCACGGTTTGCTAAGGAGTATAGTTTCAGATCGAAATACTGAATTCATAGGGCACTTTTGGAGGACCTTATGGAAGAAGTTGGGAACTAACTTGTCATTTAGTTCAGCTTATCATCCTCAGACGAATGGACAGACAGAAGTGGTGAATAGAAGTCTGGGAGACTTGCTGAGAAGCTTGGTGACAGAACACCACAGCTAGTGGGACCACATATTACCACAGGCAGAGTTTGCTTATAACGACTCAGTTAACAGGAGCACAGGGCAGAGTCCATTTCAGATTGTCTATGGCATGCAACCGAGGGGAATTTCTGAATTGAGAGATTCAGAACAGATTGCAACTAGGAGCGCTAGTGCAGAAGATTTTGCAGAGGCGATGAAGGAACTTCACAGCCAGGTGAAGGAGCGATTGCAGAATTCAAGCCAGGAATACAAGCGTAAAGAAGATCAACACAAAAGACAACTTCAGTTTGAGGTTGGTGATTTGGTTCTGGCATATTTAAGAAAGGAAAGGTTCCCGAGAGGAACATATAATAAATTGAAGATGAAGAAAATCGGACCATGTAGGGTCTTGAAGAAATTTGGGGCGAATGCTTACGAGATTGAATTACCCGATGGGATCGGAATTTCTCCGATATTCAATATCTCAGATTTGTACCCATATAAAGCTGAGGAAGTAGGGACAGAAAATGGGCAGCCAGTGATTCAGTGGACGAAGCAGATGCCAGTTGCAGATAAGCCACAGATGGAGCGCATACTGGATAAAAGAGTAAGCAAGAAGACCAGGCGGAAAGAATACTTTGAATATTTGGTCCAATGGAAGGGCCATGCAATTGAAGATGCCAGTTGGGAGAACGACGCAGAGATCCAAAAGCATGGACACACAGTGCGTGAGCTCATGGACAGGAGCCCATGAAAATTTTCAAGACAGGGAGTATGATGCAGGAGCATCTCAAGCGAGCCAACGCGGAAGCAAAAGGCAGCTGGACAAGCGCTAGAGAAAATTTTGAAATTACCTTGAAATTGATGCGTCATCTTAAATAAGATAATTAAGAAGAAGCACACTTGTAAAATGTAAACGAACCTTGAGTGATTTTCTCTCGTCCTTAGTAGGTAGAAGACATTTATGGTAGTTAATGCAAGTAGGTAAAATTGAATGTGTAGATTAGACAGTTTTAGAGCGCAAAGAGGGAAGCATGATATAAACACCCTCATTGTGTATTGTAACATTAGCATGAAAATTATTGGAGAAGAGCAGAGAAGAAAACCAGAGAGCTGTGTAGCAGACTCCATGTACAAAAGTTCTGAATTAATACAAAGAAAGCTGTAATTCAGATTCATGGCATTCATATATTCTCTGTGTATGCATCTTTGAATGTTATGCTCATGAATGTTTTACTCTTTCTGTCATGCAATTGCTTTTATGCTATGTATGAATGATTTCCCGTTGAATGTTTGAAATCTGAGAGGAAAGGGTAATGGAATGAGTTTCAATTGTTTCTCTATCTGAGCAAGAGTTTCTGCAAGGAGTGCAGTTGAAGTGTCCGCAAGGAGTGCGTTGACAAAATGTCCAAAGGTTAGTCTCTGTAAGCTCAAGAGAGAAAGTTTTTGTTCTCATTTCCACAGAAGTGTAGTCAGGCACATAAGCGGTGCAAGGAGTGTGCATGCTGAGTGAAGTCTCAGAGTTTCGAATCTGAGTGAAGCATTGAAGGACTGCTGCTGCAGGTGTGCACAGAGTCAAAGGACTTGAACACTTAGGAAGTGCTTGAAAGTCTGCCGCAAGGAGTGCGTGCAAGGGTTTTTCTAAAAAGACGCAGAGTGGTGGAAATTTCATAAGTATCTGAAGCCCTCAAAGTCGTTGAAGGGAGACGAAGAGACTAAGTCTTGAAATCTTGAAGGAAGGCGTAGCAACGTCGGACCGTAGGAGGACGAGCTCTCGGAGGAAGAGACGAACGGTCAGAATTCTTGGTGGAGAATCCGCGAAGTCCCGTGAGCCGTCAGATCTCACAGAGAAGCAGGGGAGTTACGACGAAAGCGTCGAAAGTTTCTAAGCTCAGGAGGAGTAGGACCGTAGATCCAAGCCACAAGGGCTGTTGGATTTACACGTAGATATTTGTATCGGGTTTTCGTAGGTTGAAATTTCGTAAACCTTGCAACGGGAATCGCGATATTCCGAGACGCGAAATCCCGAAAGCTAAGAGGATTTGTGTGGGCCACGAAGGAGTCAGCGAGTGGACAGGTGGCATACTATTGACACGGAGTCAAACTCCGTTGACCGTTTCGAAATTTCGTGGAGAGTGAAGTTCTGAAAACATTGCATTAGGATTCGTGATATTGCGAAGTCCGAAATGCCGATGAAGTGAAGTGGCGTTGAAATGTCAAAGCTCGTGAGTGTATCGGAGTTTCGACAAATCGGGATTCGAGAATCGCGGGGACAAGTTTCTCGACACCGCGATCGCCGAAATCGCGATAAGGAAAATCCCGAAAAGGAAAGAGGAAAGGTCAGCGCCCACTGTTTCGTGTTTCGGGGATTCAAGATACCAATGCTTGACCACCGGATTCGCGAAATTGCGAAATTCGATCTCCCAAGTGTAAAGAGGGGATCTTGTGAGAGTTTGCTCTGGGTGCAGATTTCCCGATAGGGAAACAGAAGGAGCCGTTTAGAGTTCTTCGGGCCAGTGGTAAAGAAAAGATCCTGTGTTGACGTGTACCTTCTGACCCGCGGGTTGAGAGGAGTGCGCGTCGATGACAACACAAAGGTCGCGGTCTC
This sequence comes from Picea glauca, assembly GCA_000966675.3. Lineage (NCBI taxonomy): Eukaryota > Viridiplantae > Streptophyta > Pinopsida > Pinales > Pinaceae > Picea > Picea glauca. The sequence continues at coordinate 329,319 of JZKD02S2320257.1, forward strand.
TTTGATCTCCACGAAGCAATGTAGAAAGGTGGTTTCTCAGATCGAGAGGTTTGTCCTCTTTATGGTTCGATTAGAGGGTGAACAAAGGGTCACTACAATTGTCAAAACCTTTGCATGGGGTCTCTCTACACAACAATGATAAGTGGACAAGATAGTAGAGGAATACAAAGACATATTCACCTCGCCTAATAGGGTGCCTGTGCATTGTCAGGTAAAGCACTCAATTGATTTGACACTCAATGCTCCTCTACTTAACGACCCTGTCTATAGGCATTCTCTTATGGAGAATGAAGAAATCAAACGCCAAATCCAAAAGCTGATTCTGAAGGGCCACATCAGACCAAGCTCCTCACTTTGCAAGAGCCCATTTGTTCTAGTAGTGAAGAAGGATGAGACATGGCAACTTTGTATTGATTACAGAGCCTTGAACAAGATCACAGTCAAGAACCGGTACCCAATTCCTCAGATTGATGATCTTCTCATTCAACTCAAGGGAGCCAAGTTTTTTAGTAAGATTGAACAAGCTGATGTGTGGAAGACGACCTTCAAGTCTAAAGAATGTCTCTTTGAGTGGTTGGTCATGCCTTTTGGCTTGATTAATGCCTCGACCACAATCATGCAGATGATGGATGATATATTACGGCCTTTCACAAACTCCTTTGTAGTTGTATTGGATGACATCCTCATCTTCAACAAAACTTTGGAGGAACATTTGAAGCATATTCAACAGGTCTTGGGCACCTTGCGACAACACTAGTTATATGTCAATTTGGAGAAATGTTCCTTCGACATACAAATAATCCAATATTTGGGATACATCGTGGATGAGCAGGGTGTACATGTGGATCCAACCAAGATCCAAGTTATCTGCGATTGGCCGATAACAAAGACAATGACCGAGCTCCACAACTTCTTGGGTCTCGTCAATTTCTACTGTCAGTTTGTGTTGGGGATCTCTCATATTGCTTGGGCCCTAAGCCATGTGACCAAGGGTGGAGAGAAGGCCAACTTTGTGTGGTCTCTGCCCTAACAAAAAGCATTCGAGGATTTGAAATCCCACCTTTGCTCAACATGATTCCTTATTCTGCCAGGCCCGCAACAACCATTTGAGATTGAGATAGATGCTTCAGATTATGTTATTGGTGCAATCCTCACTTAGCATGGACATTTCGTAGCCTATCACAGCGAAACTCTATCTGATATTGTTCGCAGATACCTCACCTACGACAATGAGATGTACTCCATTGTGAACACATGTCGACAGTGGAAGCATTACATTCTGGGGATGGAAACGATCATTCACACTGATCACAGGCCTCTGCAATTCATGCAGACACAAGGAAAGTTATAGAATAACCGCCATCAAAAGTGGTCCACGTACCTGCAACAATTCCACTTGAATATCAAGTACAAGAAGGGTAGCACCAACCATGTCGTAGATTGCCTCAGTTGACCCTCGGTGGCAGCACTAACCGCAATTCTCAACTCTTGTGGACATGAAACATCTGAATGGCCACAATTATACAATAATGACTCTAACTTTGCTACTACCTATTAAACATTGAGTGCAGGCAAAAAAAGTTCGCGACTTTCATCTTCAGGATGGTTTTCTATGCCATTTGAGTCATCTCTGTGTTCCTTTAAGCGAGCGGGCAAAGCTGATATGGGAAGCTCATTACAACCGAGTAACGAAACATTTTGGTGTAGAGAAAGTACTGCAAAAGCGTTTTTATTGATCGAACCTTTGACAATATATTCACAAGTACATCAGATCTTGCACTGCCTATGCCATTGCCAAGCCCACCATCAAGAAACTGGGGCTATACATCCCTCTGCCTACTTCGAATAGGCCTTGAGATTCCATCTCCATGGACTACATATCTGGTCTGCCTAAAACCAAACATGAGAATGACTGTGTCTTAGTGGTTGTTGATCGATTATCTAAGATGACAATTTTGGCAACCTACAAGAAGAGTATCATAGTTGAGGCCACCGCCAAGATTTTCTTTTGCACATGTTTGGGTTCATTTTGGGCTTCTACGCACTATTATCTCCGATGGTCGTATGCAAAAGTTACACTCTCAGAGAGTTGACGTAACAACTACCCTCATTGGGGCCCTTAAAACTTTTGGCGTTTCATCTCCTGGGGTTAGGGTTTTGGATGTTTAGGGTTTTCTCAATTATGCTTTATGTTAAAAATGCCTTTGGAGTCTCATTGTAATCAACTTCTTGTGAATGAGCGTAGCCGACACATCTCTTCTCAGAGATAAACTACCATCATTCTAGCTATCTTGTGTGCTTTTGCATTTCACAATATTTTGTATTTTCATAAAGTCATTAATAGAATTTGAGTTTCACTGTATTACTGTGTTCTGTGCCACATCTCTGTGTATTTCCTTGTTATATCTTTGTTATATTTTTTCCTTCATATCGTTCTCAAAATAATCTGGATCACTTGGGCAACTGAATTGTTTGTTGGTTGATTAACTTCACTTGCTAGTGGACTTAGCTCCCTTTGGTCGACTTGAATCCCATTGGGTCGAATTGTCCAGTGTAGGGGTGACCATATTAAATGCCAAGTCAAGTCTAAATCTGTGGGGCTAATTCCTTACACCCATGATGTTTTTCATCAACACTAGGCATCTACCTTCATGCCTGGGCGAGTTTACATCACCCCAGGGGCGTTTTATCCCGTGCTTGGCTGACAACACGTTCTCTTGGTCGATTGTATTCCTCTCCAAGTCAAATAGAGCATGCTAGTTGATTTTATTTGATAGGGGTGACTTAATTCTTGTTATTAGTAGAATTTATTTTGTGGATTCGATTGTTTACCTCCGTGGCTGACTTAGTTTCTTTTCCAAGTCGATTTGCATTGCTAGCCGACTTATGTTATAATCTTGGTCGACTTTCATGTCCCTCATCGTCTCAACTCTTTGTTGGTTAGATTATTTCCATTGCTGGTCGACTTGACATTCGATGGATTGGATTTACTCAGTCGGTCGACTTCCTTTTGATTTGGATGAGCTACAATTTTGTTGGGCGTTTTCTAAAGGTTGCCTGTCGTTTTAGACTTTGTTGGGTGTTTTTAAAAAAGGTTGGCCAAATTCCAAATACCCTGGGTGTTTCTAGATACCACAAGACGTTTTTAAATGATGTTGGGTGGATTCCGATTTAAAGGGACGTTTTTAGATGACGTTGGTCGACTTTAGAAGCTCCTGGACGAATTTAGATGTTGCCAGATGTGTTTGGATGTTGCCAAAATGTTTTTAGATGTTGTGGGTTGTCCAATTCGCCCTTCAAACAATTTAGTTAACTGATGGTTACCCAATTCACCCTCTGATCATTTCTTTCCTCTACCAGAGACCCAACTCGACCATTGAATAGTTTTCTTCACTGTTGGTCAGTTCATTCCATCGAGCTGATTTTCCCTTATTTATTTAGCCGAATTCACTTACTAGTCGACTTGGATTCCACTTCGGTCGATTGGGTTGTCTCCTGGTTGATTCATCTACCTTGGTGAACATGGGCTTGGTAATTGATTGATGAGCATAAATACAAGCCATTGGAGAATAGGCTATCCAAAGTAGAGACCCAAGATTGGTTGGCTCCTTGAGAACAACTATTTATCATTGATGCATTGGCATCTAATTCTTTATGTGTAGACATTCTGAGAACATAGGGGATTGTAGTGGGTTGTTTCCATTGGTTGCACAAAGTGGACCTTGCAGTGATTAAAGGGGCAGAGGCTATGCCGTGGACATAGAATCCCATAGCATCAGAATCTGGTCACTAGCCTTAGAATATTTGCAGCGGACAAGAAGAGAGATTATAGAGCATCACAAAGGAACAAAGGCTTAGTGGTTCTTGTGTAGACATATATTTAAATATAAGACTGAGACAAAGATCAAAAGTTAAATTTCCGCATAGTATTCGTGTTGGTGAAGCGAGTGGGCTATAAGCCTCTCATTTACGAATCACCCTCTGTGCCCATTTTGTTTGTAACATCTTTTAGACAAAAAGACGGTTATTTATTAACAATGAAAAAATAGAGTGACTTCGTAGTATCTAGTCATGAATTCCATTGTGCCCATTTTGTTTAGTAGCATCTTTTAAACAAAAGAAGATTAAATATTAACAATTGAAACATACATTGACTTAGTAATATCCATGACATCACGAAGTCCATCTAGAGGATGAGATTTCACTAACTTGGTAATATCCATGAAGTCACGAAGTCAATCTAGAAGATGGAATTGTTTGAGTCATGAGAAGTGCTTTCACAAAATGACCTTTAGGATTGAAGATAATTTGAGCCTATTCTAGTCTCTCTCCTTTACATTCCATGTCGCTAGTGACTTAAAAAAGTTTTGAAACCTAGTACTAGATCAAATAACAAAATCACTGACAAAAACATGCATGTCTTCAATATTTCTTGATCAATCTAATCCTTTTTGGTTCTTGGGTTTCACTTTAACTAGAGGTTTCATCACTTGAAAGAATGAGGAAGCTTTGGGAGTCAAGGACCTTGAATGCATGCTCACCTACTAATTATGCTTACCATTGTGTCATAGCGAACTTGATTTCTTGAATTCTTTTTCCCCAATCTTGTAACATGACATATGCCTTTCTCTACATAGGTAAGTAATTTTGCATGTTAATGAATGGTAAGGCACAATACACTCTAACTTTTGAAGTTTAAAGTTCCCCTTGTTGAATTTGTATTTGAAGATTTGATGTTTTGTTTCCTAGTAGAGTCTATCCTTCTCATTGTCCCACTTGAATTGTGCCACTATTCTTTAGATAACCTCATAGTTCCCACTTATCTCTCAATGTTCATGCATTGAATCTCTCCTCTAGGTCCTTATCTATTGTCCAAATCTCCCCAATTTTCATTGTAGTGTATTTAACCCCAAAACTATAGAGCAATTACATAAAATGTAGTGCAAAACCCAAGAACACAAGAGAAAAGAGAGATAAAAATAGAGAGCTATGTTCACTTGCCTCTTGAAGGGGGCAACCTCCAAGAACAATGCTCCAAATACAATAACAATTCTTGACAAAAAAATACATAGCCTTTTATTCAATATTATAGCCATCCATAGAGAATCTTAACTACGTATGGCCCCCTTATAATGAGAGTTGACCAGCTAATTTGGGCAATTGCTACTAATTAATGATATTTTATTACTATGAATGACTATTAACTAACTATTTAATGGGCCTTATTCAAGTAATGTGGCCTCATACATAATAAAGTAGCTAAGGGGGTTAGGATAGGACTGTAGCATGCCCACCCCCTTCAAAAGCAGTGTTGTCCTCAAGGCCGAAGGAGAGGAAATTGTTGTAGAATTGTTGCTGGTTCCCATGTGGCATCTTCTAGTTGCATATCTTTCCACATGATCAACTTCCTTGATCATGTGGTCAAATGAAACCTTCTTCATCAAGTTTTGGTAGGTTGGTTTGCACTTTGCAATTTGATCCCACAACTTTCCTCAAACATGACACATGAAACACTGGATGAATCTTGGAGTGGGTTGGAAGAGCCAACTTATAGGCGACCTGACCAATGTGTTGTATGCTCTGGTAGGGACCATAGAATTTGGGAGCAAGCTTCTAGGGAACTTTATCTTTGAGTGATCTTTGTTTATAAGGTTGCAGGTGGAGAAACACTTGATTCCCTTTGTTTAAAGAATGTTCAAATATACGCCGATGACCTTGTTGTTTCATTTGATTTTGTGCCATAAACAAGTTGCCATTGAGGATACAGATAATGAATTCTCTAGTGTAAAGTGTTCTGTTTACTGCATGAACCTTAGAGGTTCCTGGTACATAGGATGCAACTGCCAGGGCTTTTTGGCCATAAACAACTTCATATGGTTGGTAGCTCCATGATAAGTGGTGTTGTACCACCATTTGGCAAGGGGAAGCCATTGTTCCCATTAGTGCGGTTTTTCAGACCCAAAACATCTCAAATAGGCTTCTAGGAACTTATTGACCACTTCTGTTTGACCATCAGTTTGAGGATGATATGTAATGCTCATATTCAACTATGTACCTTGGAGTTTAAATAGTTATTGGCAAAATTTGTTGGTGAATGTGGGGTCTCGATTTGAGATAATGGAAGTGGGCATATCATGTAGCTTAAATCTCTGATCCATGAAGCCCTAGACAACTGAGAAAGTGAAAGGATAAGCTAGGGAAAAAAATGCGCAGTTTTTGAAAGATGGTCAACCACCATCGTGATGATTGATTTGTTGCCTATTTTTGGGAGTACCACGATAAAACACATTGAAATGTTTGTCCAAATCCGTGTTGGGATTGATAATGGTTGCAATTCCCCTGGTATCTTCACTGTGTCTCCCTTGTTTATTTGGAAAGTGTCACAGGATGCTACGAAGTCTTGGATATATATTTTCATGCTATCCCAGAAGAATAAATTCTTAGTTCTTTCATAGGTTTTATGAAATCCAGAGTGATTGACTATCAGTGATTAACGTAGCTCCTTTAATACTTGTTGTTTTAGGGACGAATATTTTGTTAGAACAATGTGCCCTTTATAGCACAATGTATCTTGTTGTCATGTATAATTTTTAGGTGGGTTGGGATCTACCTGAAGTCGTTGGATTGGTTACCTTAAAGTATTGTTTTCTAGCCATTCCTTGCAAGCCTCCTCGAGCCATCTTGGAATTGGTAATGATAAGGAAAAGAGTGACCCATCCTCATCGAATTGTCTCGATAAAACATTAATCACAACATTCTCTTTACCTTTCTTATATATGATCTCATAATCATACCCCAACATCTTGGTGACCCATTTATATGCTCTGGTGAAGGCAACTGTTGGTTAAGCAAATACTTCAAACTATGATGGCGAGTCTTGATTTGAAAACACTTACCTATGAAATATGGTTGCCAAGTCTCCATTGCAAGAAGGATAGCCATAATTTCCTTCTCATATGTGGGTTTTCTCAAATTGCGGTCACACAATTTGTTTACTGGTGAATGCCAAGGGGGGTCTTTGCATTAATACTACTCCGAGACCTCTCCTTGAAGCATCACATTCCAAGACAAAAGTCTTATTAAAGTCAAGTATTGTTAATATTGAAGTAGTGAACATGACTTCCTTTAAAGTAGCAAAGACCCGTGTTGTTACATAACTCCAAACAAAGACATTCTTTTTAAGGAGTGAAGTTAAGGGTGCTGCATTTTCCCATAACTTTTCACAAATTTCTTGTAGTAGCTTATAAGTTTGAAGAATCCCTTCAATCTCTTCAATGTTTTGGGACGGGGCCAATCTTGCATAGCTGCCATTTTCTTGGTATCAACTCATACTTCCTCCTAACTTACAATGTGACCCAAATATTCAACCTTAGGAGCCCCAAAAGCACATTTGGAGCACTTCACAAATAATTGGTTGTCTCTCCAGAGTTGCAAGGACTTATTGACATGCTCTATGTGTGATTCTCATGCTTGACTGTAGATCAATATATCATCAAAGAATACTAACACAAATTTGCATCTGAAGGGTTTGAAAATCTTGTTCATGAGACTTTGGAAAGTGGATGGAGCATTACAAAGGATGAAAGGCTTCACTAGAAAACCATAATGAACTTCATGTGTTCTAAACACTGTCTCTGGGATGTCTGTCTCTTTCATCTTGATTTGGTAGTATCCTGAACATAGATCAAACTGAGTGAATTTTTTTTCTCCATGAAGTTCATCAAGGGGATCATCAATAACATGGATGGGAAATTTGTCCTTGATTTTCAACTTATTGAGAGCCTGAAAATAAATACATATGTGCCAAGTGCCTTCCTTCTTTAATACTATAATTGTTGGTGTTGAATAAGGGCTTGAACTGGGACATATTGTTAGAATTTTTAAATTTTCTAGTTACACAATTACAATTACTTAATCCAATAGCAACTGTAGTAGGACCACTGAAAGATAGACAATCACAGATACAATAGAACACATATTATACTGGGAAACCCTCGTGGGGGAGAAAACCCAACAACCAAAATCCTCAATATAGATTCCTTCAACTAGTGCAATGATGCGCTATAGCTCTAAAGACCAAGACCAAAACACGAAAATAACCAATCTCCAAGACTTGTTTGTAGACCTTCTTATGTGCTCCAATATGCACAAGAGAAGTGTGTGTGTGTGTGTTCAAATTATTGGTTTTTCAATAAGCTAGGTTAAGCATGAAGTTCATTCCATTTTAACATTTGTCTTAACCATAAACAATAATGTTGTAGCAACCAAGATTACAAGAAGAAACACCATGCACAAGAACACAAGAAATATCCCAGGAAACCCTTCTCAACAAGGGAAGAAAACCCAACCAAATCCTTTGCTATATTCTTCAAGAGAAATACCTTCACCACCAATAAGACCTATCACACAAGAGGGTGCTCAAACCCTATAATACTAACACCCAAGAGAGGTGCACACTTTTCCAAAGAAGGTTTACTTACTGAAATTTCAAAACTCACATAAAAGATATGATTCCTCAATGGAGAATTTACCTTTAATTATATTAGACTGAACCTGTCAACAAAAGTGTCTATTGGCACAACATGGCTGACCTCACTAGCTCAAAATATAATTAATATTAACCAGATTAATTATCTTTTACATTAATTATTAGTCACATTAAGGTGGGCCCGATCTGTTCCCTTTATATTACAATTAGGGTCACAGTCAGATCTGACTCTTGAACAATATAGCAATAGATCTTATACACCCACTAGCGCTCATCCACTAGGGGCACATCCATAGGGATGTCCATATCACTGACTCACAACATTACACAGAAGAACCATTTTTTCACTAGTGCTCAGCCACTAGGATCATGTTCACCTGTGCTCGTCCACATGCATGCCCACTCAACATATCTTCTTTCCCACTGCATTGCACAGGAGAGTCATCTAGATTTTCTCGTCAACTCTTCTACTCAGAGGAGGCTAATACATCATCTTCATTTATGTTCTCATGACGATGCACCCAACTCTTTGGGATTTCACACATTCACCTTGTGCTTAGCTACAGGCATGTCCAACTCAATAGATATCCTTTCTCACTGCGTTACACAGGAGAATCATATGGAGTTCTTCTCAACTCTCTGTAAGGAGGAGGCCATCTCTACGTTCCAACTCTGTCTCAAATAGGAACCACACACCCCTCTTAGAGGCTTTCTCTCAGGTTTGTAAACTGGAGAATATCTCACATAACTGCAATCATCAACATCTCTCAGGCTTGTACGCTGGAGAATGTCTCACATAATTGCAATCATCAACACAAATGAGAGGAACCTATCGTCTATTTATACACAACATTGTCTCTTGAAGAGACACGACTCTTGACCTAACTAACCCATAAAACAAGGTCGACTAGCCACAATGGAGCTTTTTACAATTATAAGTAAAATACCAATAATATAATAATTTCTGTTGAGTCGACTTGTGAAATATAATTATAATAACCTTTTAAAGGTTTGACTAAAACAAATATACAATAATATCTTCCATAGTTACACCAAAAATATTAACAGTCCCTCTTAACTAGGAAGGTATTCTTTTCAGACACATACTCCAAGTCAGATACCACACGAACTCACATCCATTATCTGTTGAACATGCGAATCTATACATCCTCAGATATCCATAGTGCAACATGACTTCACCCCATGCAACTAAGGTCTTTGGGTATCTCTCAATAACTACAACATGTCCCCAGGACATCCACTCCCTACGATGCATCAATACCTGATCATGTGCACTCTTGTCTCAGTGCCTGACCTTTTTCATGCTGGATGAGTTTCACCTATCACTCCCTCTAAAGAGGGACCACACCAAGCTTGTCCCTGAAGTACTTGAACTTCCTCCTTGACAACGTCTTGGTGAACACATCCACAGCCTGACCCTCGGTAGTACGAACTGGAGCCTCAATTCTCCCCTCTGTACGATATCCCTAATATAGTAGTATCTGATCTCGATATGCTTCAACCTTTCATGGAACACCGAGTTCTCTGAAAAATTCATGCAACTCTGGTTGTCACACCAAATACAGTTCGTCTCCAATACGAGAACAAATATCCCAAAAAACAACTTCCAAAACCATACTGCTTCTCTACTCGTTGCGCATGCTTCCACATACTCAACTTCAGCCGTACTGCGTGCCACACAAGACTGCTTCCTGCTGCTCCATGAGACCATACTGGAGCCAAGACTGAAACAATATCTTGAAGTGATCTTCCGGTTAGGAATACTGCTAGCCCAATTTGAATCTGAGTATCCATACAATCCAAAATCATGGTTAGATCTATACCAGAGACCATGATCTAGAGTACCCTTAAAGTACCTCAACATATGTTTTTTTGCAACCAAATGAACCTGTCTGGGCTACTCCAATTTTTGACTCAGAGTGTTCAAAACAAAACATATATTCAGTCTTGTGTTCGTCCAATACATCAACAAACCCACTATCTGCCTGTATAAGGTAGAATCCACATTCTCTGAAGTTGCATCCTACAACAACTTTAGATTTGATACCATCGGGGTAGCCATGGCCTTACAATCCAATATCTCGAACCTCTTCAAGATTTCCACAACATACTTTCCTTGATTTAGGAAAATCCCATTTGATCTCTGCCACACTTCTAGTCCCAAGAACTAGTGCATCATTCCTAAATCTTTCATCTCGAATTTTGCAACCAATTTTCTCTTACATTCAATGATGAGATTTTCCGCACTAAATGTAGAAACAAGTCATCTACATACAACAGTAGAATCATTGGTTCACCATCCTCAACCTTAAAGTAAAGGTTAGGATCTGCACTGCTCTTGGTAAAACCCAAGCTCATTAGAAAATTGTCCATCCTAGCATACCATGCTCTGGGTGCTTGCTTCAATCCATATAAAACCTTCTTTAATCTACACACATGAGTCTCCCTGTCACGTGTCTCAAATCCAAGTGGTTGCTCCACATAAAATCCCTCTTTTATTTCACCATTCAAGAAGGATGTCTTTACATCCATCTAGTGCACCTTCCATTTCATCATAGTGGCCAATAAAATTATAGTCCCGATCGAGGTATATCTTGCTACGGGAGAAAAAAGTCTCTTCATAGTCAATCCCTTCCTTCTGAGAGAAACCTTGGGCCACAAATCTTGCCTTATATTTTTCAATACTGATCCGCTGCGTGTTTCGTCTTGTAGATCCATTTCGAACTCACCATAGATTTTTCCTTTGGTTTGGGAGCCACATCCTAGATATAATTCTAAAGAATTGATTGGTATTCTTCTTCCATGGCATCTTTCTATACTTGATTTTATGCAACCTCTTCATAACTAGAAGGTTCTGCATCCATTATGTCACAATTCAAGAAGGATGTCTTTACATCCATCTGGTGCACCTTCCAATTCATCATAGTGGCCAATGAAAGTATAGTCCTGATCGAGGTATATATTTCTACGTGAGAAAAAGTCTCTTCATAGCCAATCCCTTCCTTCTGAGAGAAGCCTCGGGCCACAAATCTTGCCTTATATTTTTCGATAATGCCATCCGCTGGATGTTTCATTTTGTAGATCCATTTCGAACTCACCAAAGATTTTTCCTTTGGTTTGGGAACCACATCCTAGATATCATTTTGCAGAATGAATTAGTATTCTTCTTCCATGGCATCTTTCCATACTTCATTTTATGAAACCTCTTCATAACTGGAAGGTTCTGCATCCATTATGTCACACAAGCATGCCAAGTAGCTGGAATACAACTTCGACTTCTTACTTTCCTTGAAATATTTCTCTGGGGCACCAATTATTTCTGCATATCTGATAATCTCTTGTGCCCAAGTTGATCTTCTCTTGCGATAAGGTATCTCGGTTGGTTTTTCAGGTTCTATTATGTCATGATCCTCTGGAATAACTTCCTCTGGTTCAACTGCCTCTGTAACTTTAGGAACTTCATTCTCTTCTTCATGTACCTCTTCTGCACGGATGTGTTTTGATTCACTGGAAGATGTAGTCTCATCGAAGGTTAGATCTCGACTGATCTCCACTTTCCGGTGACTGGAAATGTATATCCTATAAGCCTTCGATGTGTCACTGTAACCAAAAAATATTTCTTTCTATCTAAAAGGGTCCAACTTTGTCCTCTTTTCCTTGGGGACGTGAACAAATACAGGGCAACCAAATATTCTGAAATCACTGACTTCTGGCTTCTCCCCTGAAAACATCTCCTCGGGTGTCTTGTTTTCAAGCACCTTGTGGGGAATTTTATTCTGCAGGTACACTGCAATCTTCGCTGCTTCTACCCACATATGCATAGGAAGATCTTGATCATGGATCATGGCCTTCACTGCTTCCATGATCATTTGGTTCTTCCTTTCAACTATTCCATTATGCCGAGGGTTATAGGGAGTAGAAAGCTCCCTCTTAATCCCAACTTCCTTGCAATACTCCTTGAATTATTCTGAGGTGAATTCACCTCCATTGTTTGATCGCAAGGTATTTATCTTCCTCTCTGTCAAGTTTTCTACCAGAGATTTGAACTCTTTGAATTTGCCAAAAACTTTATTCTTTGCTTTTAATAAATACATCCAAGTTTTACGTGAGTAATCATCAAAGAAAGATACATAGTATACATACCCACTTAGTGAAGCTGCCGACATCGGTCCACACACGTTTGAATGTACGATGTCCAAAAATACTTTGGCTCTGCTATTGCTATTGGAAAAGGAGTGCTTTACGTTCTTTCCTTGTGCACATCCTTTGCATAATCCATCTAGTTCTGCTTGGATTTCTGGAAGACCTGTCACCATTTTACTCACAACCGGAAGAGCTTTGTAGTGTAGGTGAGAAAATATCTTATGCCATAGTTCATTGGGATTCACAATATCATGAACCATTGCAGAGTCTGAATGTCCTTTTAATTTGTAGAGACCTCCTTCTTCAACTCCAATGACTACTGCATCATCAAGGGTCTTCCCTCTAAGCCACATAAGAACTCGACCATCAATAAATGCTACTCTAAATCCTTTCTTGTCCAATGCTGAAATTGAGAGAAGATTCTTCTTTAAACCTGGAACATAGAGAACTTCCTTTATCTTCATTGGCTTGCTTGAGTTTAACTCGTAGGAATCTTCTCCAACACCTTTGATTGGACACTGATAGTCATCACCCAATTTCACCTCGTGAGGCGAATCTTTGTGAACAAGGTTAGATAAGGAGTCTTCATAGCCTACCATGTGCTTGGAAGCACCACTGTCTATCAACCAAGTGCCCCTTCTATGAGTAACAATAGTTGTGAGGGCTGAGATAAGAACATAATTCTCATCACTTGATTCATCTTGCTTTGCAACTTTCTTGGGAGGCCCATCATCTTCAACTGTGTAAGCTTGACGCCTCTTACTTCCTTTCTTATTCTTAATTTCCATAATGAGGGGGAAATCCCTAGCGAAGTGTCCCAATTCCCAACAACAGTAACATATGATCTTTGAGTTGTCTCTTTGACCCATCTTAAACTTCTTAGGTAAATAATGCTCCTCCTTGTTCTTTCCTTTCCTGGTGTGGGAGGCTAGGGCTTGATCTTCATTTGCCATCTTTTCTTCTCTTGCAACTGTCCTAGCTTCTTCCTAGTTACAATCTTCCTAAATCCTATTGAACTTGGGAAGCTTCTTCCTTGAGAAAATTCCTTGGATGAATGCATCCCATAACCTTGGGAGGCCATTCAAGGTAGTCATCACCATCTTTTCCCCTTCTACTGATTCACCAATGGCTTCTATCTGTTCCTTGATTTGATTTACTCTTGAGAAGTAGGAGTGAATGGTTTTTGAGTTCTTCATTTTCACATTCTTCAATTGAGATCTTAGAGTCATTCTTCGGTTTATGTTGCTTCCTTCAAACGGATGAGTTAAGGTGTCCATCATTTATGTTGAAGAAGATAATGATGATACATGATGGATAATTTGGTCCTTAATGGAGTTTGCAATAATCCGTTTTTCTCTCACCATGTCCATATTATATTTTGCCCTAGCTTCATCTCCTTGAGGTTCTTTAACTTCTTCTATAATGAACTTATCCAGTTCATGTTCTTTAAGAAGGAGGGTTACTCTGTACCTCCAGGCCCTGAAGTTATCAACTCCATCTAGCTTCTCATCGATTTTTGTTTCGGTAGTCATCCTGCCCGAGGCCACACAAAAATATGACCAGAATTGAAAGATTGAACTTACTAGTAGGTGCGCTATGCTAAGGAGAGCTTCTTGGTGGTCTTGCTTTGTAAAAATTCCCCTAGAAACTGGAAAAAAGTCAACCTTAGGGTTTGGGTGAAACCCTGATTGCAACAACTGCAAACTAGAAAATTGGTCCACTGGAAAAGTGCGTCAGGATAGGGCGAACCTCTTGATGGTCTTGGTTTTTCTGAAAACTGTCTCTAGACTGAAAATGACTCCCTTTTAGGCTTCTATATCTGCCCCTGGCTTCTATTCAGGCCTGCTTTGATACCATGTGAGAATTTTTAAATTTTCTAGTTACACAATTACAATTACTTAATCAAATGACAACTATAGTAGGATCACTGAAAGATAAACAATCATATATACAATAGAGCACAAAGATTATCTTGGGAAATCCTCTCGGGGAAGCAAACCTAGCAACCAAAATCCTCAATATGGATTCCTTCAACCAATACAATGATGCGCTATAGCTCTTCAAGAAAGACCAATACCAAAACACCAAAAGAACCAGTCTCCAATACTTGTGCGCTCCAAGATGCACAAGATAAGTGTGTGAGTGTGTGTCCAAATGAGAGGAACCTATCCTCTATTTATACACAACAATGTCTCTTGAAGATAGACGACTCTTGACCTTACTAACTCATAAAACAGGGCCGACTAGCCACAATGGGGCTTTTTTACAATTATAAGTAAAATACCAATAATATAATAATTTCTGTTGATCCAATTTGTACAATATAATTATAATAACCTTTTAAAGGTTCGAACAAAACAAATATACAAGAATATCTTCCGTAGTTACACCAAAAATATTAACACATATGACCCTTGCCTTCAATATCTCGTGAATGATCTTTTCTATTTCATTGTTTTGTGCAAAAGGGTGGCGATAAGGACATACATATGGTGGTTGAATTCTTGGAATCAAGGGAATTCCATGGTCATTCTCTCCTCGAGAAGGGGATAATCCCTTTAGTGACTCGAAGACCCTATGATGTTTTCCAAGGACTAGCTGTAAGTATGGGTGGATTTCTTGTGTTGGGTTATCCATAACATGTATGGCATTCAATTGAGTAATAATGCCAGAGTGGCCCTTCTTTAAAAATTCTCCATAGGATGAGAGCTGACTATTTCAGGAGAGGTTGCCTAAATCTATGGAAGAGTGTGTACATGACCCTCTTTAGTGAAATTCATATAGAGTTGTTTGAAATCCATGCTGACTAGTCCCAACATGCATAACCATTCTACCCTCAACACTTTATCACACCCATCTCCCATCCAAAGTCTTAACATTTTCACATCTTCCTCTACATTTCATCATACCTCCATTGGTGATCATGATTTGAAAGTTGTGCACCAGGTGTACAACACATTGGGTTTCTTCTGCCACTATCTTGTGAATGAAATTATGAGTACTGCCATTGTCAACTAGGACTATGAATTTCCGGTGCTTGATGTGACCCGTGAGTTTCAAGGTTTGTGGAGTTGAAATACTTGATAATGCATGCAGGGAGATAACTGGTTCTTCATGAGAGAATGGAGGTTCAATATCCGTTTGATTTTGAGTATTGGAGTCTTCAACTTGTAACTTCGGTGTCTCTTCGATACTTATGTTTCGGTTAGGGATTGAGTGGTCATATCAATTTGGAACAATTTTTGTTCTTTACATTGATGACTTGGAGCGTATATTTCATCACAATTATAGCAAAGTTCTCATCTTTGGCGATTTTCCATTTTCTCTAGAGACAACCTTTGTACTTTCAAGGGATGAGTAGGAGTTGTAATTAGAGAAGTGCCCTGGGGAGGAAGAGTGCGATGAATGCAGGTTGGTTTATTTGTTTGTTCATTGATCAACGTCTCTGCTTCTAAGGCTCTCTATGTCGCTTCCAACCATGTAGTAGGACGTTGCATTCTAACTTGTGCTAGAATATCCTTCTTGAGACCACTAATGAAACATTATTTATAGAAATAATATGTTAATTTCTATGTATGGATAAATAATTACTCAAAGGTTTCCATAAAGTAAGTGATTTGAGTCGGTTTGGTGTAACTTGGTAAGTTGCCTCAAATAGTGAGTATATTTCTTGAAACATGCATAGAAAACTTTAACAAATTGACTCTAAGTGATATAACTTGCATATGCTTTTTTATTCCATTCCCTCCATTTCCATAATTTTGGATCTAGATATAGGACCCCCACCCTAAGTTTCATCATGTCATTAGTAATGTCTTGGAGGGAAAATTAACGTTCCATCTAAGTGACCCACCTTGATGTGTCAGAACCATCAAACATTTTCAGGCCCACCTTAGGAGAACGATGCCATATGTTATTATCCATTGATCTATTGTTGTGTAGACTCGACAGAGGTTGTGGGTGGCTAAATAGTATCAAGTTAGAAGTTTCTTCCTAGTATTCTAGATAATAACATTGGTATAGCTCAATGTGTTGTTCATTCCAGTGGTTTTCTTCTAGTATACCCCGAGTTGGCATACCCATCAACTTGTCAGTGAATATATTTTCAAAGTGAACTTCTCATCTAGCTTCTTATCCAACTTCTCATCCATATTCAAAGCCAACTTCTCATTGAATCCAACTATGCCATCTTGAATTTTCTTAAGATGTTCTTCCATGCAGTCCAACTTGCTTGTAGTAGAGCGGGTGTTCATGTTGTCTGAAGAAGTATGAGGTGGTTTATAGTTACCTTTTGTGGGTGAGCTCATTGAAAAAGGTTACTGAGTACTGGAGACAAGGGAGTGTCAGGTGATATAGCTCTCTGATATACGTGCAGGGTCCAACAATAGTATTTGACCCAATATCTCAAGGCACTAACTAAGGAGGCTCAACCGTGCCCTTAGCCGTAGTGCTCAACTACCCAGGTACTAAAGAGTGATCTCCTCGAGTTCTATTCTCACTGTACTATATAAACAAAACGACCAATTGGTTTATCTAAATATGGTTTCATCTATACCTAGGGGACTTCCTATATACTTGAGGGTACGTGGAAGTGAGATTCTATATATATATGCACTGTTTGATGCAGTACTACTCGAAGGGATACCAACATGGGTTACAAGAGTTTCCAACAATGTGATTCCACTTTTATTTCCTATGTGTATTCTTCCCCTACCATAGTTTTACCCATTGAAGCATTGTGTTATTTAAAGGTGCCATAGTACATCTTTAAAAAATAACAAAAAATTATGAGTTTTTTAACCCCATAAAAGCTCTTAAAATCACCACAAATTAAGTTGTGCAAGATAGGGCTTGAGGTCGAAAATGTAAAGTGATTACAACTTCAATTATAATTATATGATTGGATATTATGACCCCAATTATGAAATTCCACGACTTTTCTAGATCTAAAGGCATTGGTTTGACTAAAATCCATGCACTTTGTCAAAATATATCCAATCTGTGAAATTCACGACCGTCACTGGAAAAACCCTAAAAAATTGCATATTTTGAATAGACGATATCTCCACATCTCGAACTCTGTTTTGGACGATTTTTTTTTGGAAACTAGGTAATTTTTGGATATAAATTCATATCTATCGCTTGTTGCTTCAAATTCTACACATAAAGTTTCAGAAATCAATCTGCATACCATCGTCCTCTTGTACTCATAAAAATCTACAAAAAGAAAAAAAAATATCGCACTTCGTGTCCGAGAAAGAACTATGATACCACTTGTAATGCACTTAACCCAAAAACTTTAGAGAAATTGCATAAAATGTAGTGCAAAACCTAAGACCACAAGGGAAAAGAGAGAAAAATAGAGAGCTATGTTCACTTTCCTCTTCAAGGGGCAAACCTGAAGAGAAATGCTTCAAATACAATAACAATTCTTGACAAAACAATACATAACCTTCTATTCAATATATAACCATCCATAGAGAATATTAACTACCTATGGACCCCTTATAATGAGGGTCAACTAACTAATTTGAGCCTTATTACTAAAAANGTTTGCTGTTGCAGGAGTTCAGAGTCAAAACGTTGGGTTTTGATGATCTCAGGGACATGTACGCAGATGATCAGGATTTTAAAGAGGCGTATGAAGCAACTGAGAATCCAATTCTTAGGGATAGAAGCCAATGGGTAGAACACATGATCTAGGGAGGATTACTGTTTAAGGGTAATCAACTGTGTATTTCGAAATGCTCCATGAGAGAGAATTTGCTAAAAGAGAAACACAATGGAGGATTGGCAGGGCACTTTGGTCACGACAAGACGTTCGCAAAATTGAATGAGTAATATTTTTGGCCGGGAATGCGAGCAGACGTCAAGAGATTCGTGAACAGATCCAAAATTTGCCAGCATTCAAAGGGAAGGAGACAGAATGCAGGGTTTTATCAACCATTATCCATACCAGAAAGGCCGTGGGATGCAATTAGCATGGATTTTGTATTGGGGTTGCCAAGAACACAAAGAGGTTTTGATTCAATCTTTGTGGTGGTAGATAGATTTTCCAAGATGGCACACTTCATTCCATGTCAGAAAACCAGTGACGCAACTCACATTGCGAACCTGTTTTTCAAAGAGGTCATTCGACTTCACGATTTGCCAAGGAGTATAGTTTCGGATCGAGATACTAAATTCATAGGGCACTTTTGGAGGACCTTATGGAAGAAGTTGGGAACTAACTTGTCATTTAGTTCAGCTTATCATCCTCAGACGAATGGACAGACATAAGTGGTGAACAGAAGTCTGGGAGACTTGCTGAGAAGCTTGGTGACAGAACACCACAACTAGTGGGACCACATATTACCACAGGCAGAGTTTGCTTATAACGACTCAGTTAACAGGAGCACAGGGAAGAGTCCATTTCAGATTGTCTATGGCATGCAGCCGAGGGAAATTTCTGAATTGAGAGATTCAGAACAGATTGCAACTAGGAGCGCTAGTGCAGAATATTTTGCAGAGGCGATGAAGGAACTTCACAGCCAGGTGAAGGAGCGATTGCAGAATTCAAGCCAGGAATACAAGCGTAAAGAAGATCAACACAAAAGACAACTTTAGTTTGAGGTTGGTGATTTGGTTCTGGCATATTTAAGAAAGGAAAGGTTCCCGAGAGGAACATATAATAAATTGAAGATGAAGAAAATCGGACCATGTAGGGTCTTGAAGAAATTTGGGGCGAATGCTTACGAGATTGAATTACACGATGGGATCGAAATTTCTCCGATATTCAATATCTCAGATTTGTACCCATATAAAGCTGAGGAAATAGGGACAGAAAATGAGCAGCCAGTGATTCAGTGGACGAAGCAGATGCCAGTTGCAGATAAGCAGCAGATGGAGCGCATACTGGATAAAAGAGTAAGCAAGAAGACCAGGCGGAAAGAATACTTTGAATATTTGGTCCAATGGAAGGGCCATCCAATTGAAGATGCCAGTTGGGAGAACAAAGAGGAGATCCAAAAGCATGGACACACAGTGCGTGAGCTCATGGACAGGAGCCCATGAAATTTTTTAAGCCAGGGAGTATGATGCAGGAGCATCTCAAGCGAGCCAGCGCGGAAGCAAAAGGCAGCTGGACAAGCGCTAGCGCAAATTTTGAAATTACCTTGAAATTGATGCATCATCTTAAATAAGATAATTAAGAAGAAGCACACTTGTAAAATGTAAACGGACCTTGAGTGATTTGCTCTCGTCCTTAGTAGGTAGAAGACATTTATGGTAGTTAATGCAAGTAGGTAAAATTGAATGTGTAGATTAGACAGTTTTAGAGCGCAAAGAGGGAAACATGATATAGACACCCTCATTGTGTATTGTAACATTAGCATGAAAATTATTGGAGAAGAGTATAGAAGAAAACCAGAGAGCTGTGTAGCAGACTCCATGTACAGAAGTTCTGAATTAATACAAAGAAAGCTATAATTCAGACTCATGGCATTCATATATTCTCTGTGTATGCATCTTTGAATGTTATGCTCATGAATGTTTTACTGTTTCTGTCATGCAATTGCTTTTATGCTATGTATGAATGATTTCCTGTTGAATGTTTGAAATTTGAGAGGAAAGGGTAATGTAATGAGTTTCAATTGTTTCTCTATCTGAGCAAGAGTTTCTGCAAGGAGTGCAGTTGAAGTGTCCGCAAGGAGTGCGCAGGCTGAGTGAAGTCTCAGAGTTTCGAATCTGAGTGAAGCATTGAAGGACTGCTGCTGCAGGTGTGCACAGAGTCAAAGGACTTGAACACTTAGGAAGTGCTTGAAAGTCTACCGCAAGGAGTGCGTGCAAGGGTTTTTCTAAAAAGACACAGAGTCGTGGAAAGTTCATAAGTATCTGAAGCCCTCAAAGTCGTTGAAGGGAGACAAAGAGACTAAGTCTTGAAAGCTCGAAGGAAGGCGTAGCAACGTCGGACCGTAGGAGGACGAGCTCTCGGAGGAAGAGACGAACGGTCAGAATTCTCGGGAATTACAAGTGTAAAGAAGATCAACACAAAAGACAACTTCAATTTGAGGTTGGTGATTTGGTTCTGGCATATTTAAGAAAGGAAAGGTTCCCGAGAGGAACATATAATAAATTGAAGATGAAGAAAATCAGACCATGTAGGGTCTTGAAGAAATTTGGGGTGAATGCTTACGAGATTGAATTACCCGATGGGATCGGAATTTCTCCGATATTCAATATCTCAGATTTGTACCCATATAAAGCTGAGGAAGTAGGGACATAAAATGAGCAGCCAGTGATTCAATGGACGAAGCAGATGCCAGTTGCAGATAAGCCGCAGATGGAGCGCATATTGGATAAAAGAGTAAGCAAGAAGACCAGGCGGAAAGAATACTTTGAATATTTGGTCCAATGGAAGGGCCATCCAATTGAAGATGCCAGTTGGGAGAACAAAAGCGGAGATCCAAAAGCATGGACACACAGTGCGTGAGCTCATGGACAGGAGCCCATGAAAATTTTCAAGCCAGGGAGTATGATGCAGGAGCATCTCAAGCGAGCCAACGCGGAAGCAAAAGGCAGCTGGACAAGCGCTAGCGCAAATTTTGAAATTACCTTGAAATTGATGCGTCATCTTAAATAAGATAATTAAGAAGAAGCGCACTTGTAAAATGTAAACGAACCTTGAGTGATTTGCTCTCGTCCTTAGTAGGTAGAAGACATTTATGGTAGTTAATGCAAGTAGGTAAAATTGAATGTGTAGATTAGACAGTTTTAGAGCGCAAAGAGGAAAACATGATATAGACACCCTCATTGTGTATTGTAATGGAATGAGTTTCAATTGTTTCTCTATCTGAGCAAGAGTTTCTGCAAGGAGTGCAGTTGAAGTGTCCGCAAGGAGTGCGTTGACAAAAGGTTCAGAGGTTAGTCTCTGTAAGCTCAGGAGAGAAAGTTTTTGTTCTCATTTCCACAGAAGTGCAGTCAGGCACAAAAGCCGTGCAAGGAGTGCGCAGGCTGAGTGAAGTCTCGGAGTTTCGAATCTGAGTGAAGCATTGAAGGACTGTTGCTGCAGGTGTGCACAGAGTCAAAGGACTTGAACACTTAGGAAGTGCTTGAAAGTCTGCCGCAAGGAGTGCGTGCAAGGGTTTTTCTAAAAAGACGCAGAGTCGTGGAAAGTTCATAAGTATCTGAAGCCCTCAAAGTCGTTGAAGGGAGACAAAGAGACTAAGTCTTGAAAGCTTGAAGGAAGGCGTAGCAACGTCGGACCGTAGGAGGACGAGCTCTCGGAGGAAGAGACGAACGATCAGAATTCTCTTGAGAATTCTCAGAATTCTCTTGAGAATTCTCAGAATTCTCAAGAGACGAACGAGCCAAGTTTTTTAGTAAGATTGAACAAGCTGATGTGTGGAAGATGACCTTCAAGTCTAAAGAATGTCTCTTTGAGTGGTTGGTCATGCCTTTTGGCTTGATTAATGCCTCGACCACATTCATGCAGATGATGGATGATATATTACGGCCTTTCACAAACTCCTTTGTAGTTGTATTGGATGACATCCTCATCTTCAACAAAACTTGGGAGGAACATTTGAAGCATATTCAACAGGTCTTGGGCACCTTGCGACAACACTAGTTATATGTCAATTTGGAGAAATGTTCCTTCGACATGCAAATAATCCAATATTTGGGATACATCGTGGATGAGCAGGGTGTACATGTGGATCCAACCAAGATCCAAGTTATCTGCGATTGGCCGATAACGAAGACAATGACCGAGCTCCACAACTTCTTGGGTCTCGTCAATTTCTACTATCAGTTTGTGTTGGGGATCTCTCATATTGCTTGGGCCCTAAGCCATGTAACCAAGGGTGGAGCGAAGGCCAACTTTGTGTGGTCTGTGCCCTAACAAAAAACATTCGAGGATTTGAAATCCCACCTTTGCTCAACATGATTCCTTATTCTGCCAGGCCTGCAACAACCATTTGAGATTGAGATAGATGCTTCAGATTATGTTATTGGTGCAATCCTCACTTAGCATGGACATTTCGTAGCCTATCACAACGAAACTCTATCTGATATTGTTCGCAGATAACTCACCTACGACAATGAGATGTACTCCATTGTGCACGCATGTCGACAGTGGAAGCATTACATTCTGGGGAAGGAAACGATCATTCACACTGATCACAGGCCTCTGCAATTCATGCAGACACAAGGAAAGTTACAGAATGACCGCCATCAAAAGTGGTCCACGTACCTGCAACAATTCCACTTGAATATCAAGTACAAGAAGGGTAGCACCAACCATGTCGTAGACTGCCTCAGTTGACCCTCGGTGGCAACACTAACCACAATTCTCAACTCTTGTGGACATGAAACATCTGAATGGCCACAATTATACAATAATGACTCTAACTTTGCTACTACCTATTAAACATTGAGTGCAGGCAAAAAAAGTTCCTGACTTTCATCTTCAAGATGGTTTTCTATGCCATCTGAGTCATCTCTGTGTTCCTTTAAGCGAGCGGGAAAAGCTGATATGGGAAGCTCATTACAACCGAGTAACGAAACATTTTGGTGTAGAGAAAGTACTGCAAAAGCGTTTTTATTGATCGAAGCTTTGACAATATATTCACAAGTACATCAGATCTTGCACTGCCTATGCCATTGCCAAGCCCACCATCAAGAAACTGGGGCTATACATCCCTCTGCCTACTTCGAATAGGCCTTGAGATTCCATCTCCATGGACTACATATCTGGTCTGCCTAAAACCAAACATGAGAATGACTGTGTCTTAGTGGTTGTTGATCGATTATCTAAGATGACAATTTTGGCAACCTACAAGAAGAGTATCATAGTTGAGGCCACCGCCAAGATTTTCTTTTGCACATGTTTGGGTTCATTTTGGGCTTCTACGCACTATTATCTCCGATGGTCGTATGCAAAAGTTACACTCTCAGAGAGTTGACGTAACAACTACCCTCATTGGGGCCCTTAAAACTTTTGGCGTTTCATCTCCTGGGGTTAGGGTTTTGGATGTTTAGGGTTTTCTCAATTATGCTTTATGTTAAAAATGCCTTTGGAGTCTCATTGTAATCAACTTCTTGTGAATGAGCGTAGCCGACACATCTCTTCTCAGAGATAAACTACCATCATTCTAGCTATCTTGTGTGCTTTTGCATTTCACAATATTTTGTATTTTCATAAAGTCATTAATAGAATTTGAGTTTCACTGTATTACTGTGTTCTGTGCCACATCTCTGTGTATTTCCTTGTTATATCTTTGTTATATTTTTTCCTTCATATCGTTCTCAAAATAATCTGGATCACTTGGGCAACTGAATTGTTTGTTGGTTGATTAACTTCACTTGCTAGTGGACTTAGCTCCCTTTGGTCGACTTGAATCCCATTGGGTCGAATTGTCCAGTGTAGGGGTGACCATATTAAATGCCAAGTCAAGTCTAAATCTGTGGGGCTAATTCCTTACACCCATGATGTTTTTCATCAACACTAGGCATCTACCTTCATGCCTGGGCGAGTTTACATCACCCCAGGGGCGTTTTATCCCGTGCTTGGCTGACAACACGTTCTCTTGGTCGATTGTATTCCTCTCCAAGTCAAATAGAGCATGCTAGTTGATTTTATTTGATAGGGGTGACTTAATTCTTGTTATTAGTAGAATTTATTTTGTGGATTCGATTGTTTACCTCCGTGGCTGACTTAGTTTCTTTTCCAAGTCGATTTGCATTGCTAGCCGACTTATGTTATAATCTTGGTCGACTTTCATGTCCCTCATCGTCTCAACTCTTTGTTGGTTAGATTATTTCCATTGCTGGTCGACTTGACATTCGATGGATTGGATTTACTCAGTCGGTCGACTTCCTTTTGATTTGGATGAGCTACAATTTTGTTGGGCGTTTTCTAAAGGTTGCCTGTCGTTTTAGACTTTGTTGGGTGTTTTTAAAAAAGGTTGGCCAAATTCCAAATACCCTGGGTGTTTCTAGATACCACAAGACGTTTTTAAATGATGTTGGGTGGATTCCGATTTAAAGGGACGTTTTTAGATGACGTTGGTCGACTTTAGAAGCTCCTGGACGAATTTAGATGTTGCCAGATGTGTTTGGATGTTGCCAAAATGTTTTTAGATGTTGTGGGTTGTCCAATTCGCCCTTCAAACAATTTAGTTAACTGATGGTTACCCAATTCACCCTCTGATCATTTCTTTCCTCTACCAGAGACCCAACTCGACCATTGAATAGTTTTCTTCACTGTTGGTCAGTTCATTCCATCGAGCTGATTTTCCCTTATTTATTTAGCCGAATTCACTTACTAGTCGACTTGGATTCCACTTCGGTCGATTGGGTTGTCTCCTGGTTGATTCATCTACCTTGGTGAACATGGGCTTGGTAATTGATTGATGAGCATAAATACAAGCCATTGGAGAATAGGCTATCCAAAGTAGAGACCCAAGATTGGTTGGCTCCTTGAGAACAACTATTTATCATTGATGCATTGGCATCTAATTCTTTATGTGTAGACATTCTGAGAACATAGGGGATTGTAGTGGGTTGTTTCCATTGGTTGCACAAAGTGGACCTTGCAGTGATTAAAGGGGCAGAGGCTATGCCGTGGACATAGAATCCCATAGCATCAGAATCTGGTCACTAGCCTTAGAATATTTGCAGCGGACAAGAAGAGAGATTATAGAGCATCACAAAGGAACAAAGGCTTAGTGGTTCTTGTGTAGACATATATTTAAATATAAGACTGAGACAAAGATCAAAAGTTAAATTTCCGCATAGTATTCGTGTTGGTGAAGCGAGTGGGCTATAAGCCTCTCATTTACGAATCACCCTCTGTGCCCATTTTGTTTGTAACATCTTTTAGACAAAAAGACGGTTATTTATTAACAATGAAAAAATAGAGTGACTTCGTAGTATCTAGTCATGAATTCCATTGTGCCCATTTTGTTTAGTAGCATCTTTTAAACAAAAGAAGATTAAATATTAACAATTGAAACATACATTGACTTAGTAATATCCATGACATCACGAAGTCCATCTAGAGGATGAGATTTCACTAACTTGGTAATATCCATGAAGTCACGAAGTCAATCTAGAAGATGGAATTGTTTGAGTCATGAGAAGTGCTTTCACAAAATGACCTTTAGGATTGAAGATAATTTGAGCCTATTCTAGTCTCTCTCCTTTACATTCCATGTCGCTAGTGACTTAAAAAAGTTTTGAAACCTAGTACTAGATCAAATAACAAAATCACTGACAAAAACATGCATGTCTTCAATATTTCTTGATCAATCTAATCCTTTTTGGTTCTTGGGTTTCACTTTAACTAGAGGTTTCATCACTTGAAAGAATGAGGAAGCTTTGGGAGTCAAGGACCTTGAATGCATGCTCACCTACTAATTATGCTTACCATTGTGTCATAGCGAACTTGATTTCTTGAATTCTTTTTCCCCAATCTTGTAACATGACATATGCCTTTCTCTACATAGGTAAGTAATTTTGCATGTTAATGAATGGTAAGGCACAATACACTCTAACTTTTGAAGTTTAAAGTTCCCCTTGTTGAATTTGTATTTGAAGATTTGATGTTTTGTTTCCTAGTAGAGTCTATCCTTCTCATTGTCCCACTTGAATTGTGCCACTATTCTTTAGATAACCTCATAGTTCCCACTTATCTCTCAATGTTCATGCATTGAATCTCTCCTCTAGGTCCTTATCTATTGTCCAAATCTCCCCAATTTTCATTGTAGTGTATTTAACCCCAAAACTATAGAGCAATTACATAAAATGTAGTGCAAAACCCAAGAACACAAGAGAAAAGAGAGATAAAAATAGAGAGCTATGTTCACTTGCCTCTTGAAGGGGGCAACCTCCAAGAACAATGCTCCAAATACAATAACAATTCTTGACAAAAAAATACATAGCCTTTTATTCAATATTATAGCCATCCATAGAGAATCTTAACTACGTATGGCCCCCTTATAATGAGAGTTGACCAGCTAATTTGGGCAATTGCTACTAATTAATGATATTTTATTACTATGAATGACTATTAACTAACTATTTAATGGGCCTTATTCAAGTAATGTGGCCTCATACATAATAAAGTAGCTAAGGGGGTTAGGATAGGACTGTAGCATGCCCACCCCCTTCAAAAGCAGTGTTGTCCTCAAGGCCGAAGGAGAGGAAATTGTTGTAGAATTGTTGCTGGTTCCCATGTGGCATCTTCTAGTTGCATATCTTTCCACATGATCAACTTCCTTGATCATGTGGTCAAATGAAACCTTCTTCATCAAGTTTTGGTAGGTTGGTTTGCACTTTGCAATTTGATCCCACAACTTTCCTCAAACATGACACATGAAACACTGGATGAATCTTGGAGTGGGTTGGAAGAGCCAACTTATAGGCGACCTGACCAATGTGTTGTATGCTCTGGTAGGGACCATAGAATTTGGGAGCAAGCTTCTAGGGAACTTTATCTTTGAGTGATCTTTGTTTATAAGGTTGCAGGTGGAGAAACACTTGATTCCCTTTGTTTAAAGAATGTTCAAATATACGCCGATGACCTTGTTGTTTCATTTGATTTTGTGCCATAAACAAGTTGCCATTGAGGATACAGATAATGAATTCTCTAGTGTAAAGTGTTCTGTTTACTGCATGAACCTTAGAGGTTCCTGGTACATAGGATGCAACTGCCAGGGCTTTTTGGCCATAAACAACTTCATATGGTTGGTAGCTCCATGATAAGTGGTGTTGTACCACCATTTGGCAAGGGGAAGCCATTGTTCCCATTAGTGCGGTTTTTCAGACCCAAAACATCTCAAATAGGCTTCTAGGAACTTATTGACCACTTCTGTTTGACCATCAGTTTGAGGATGATATGTAATGCTCATATTCAACTATGTACCTTGGAGTTTAAATAGTTATTGGCAAAATTTGTTGGTGAATGTGGGGTCTCGATTTGAGATAATGGAAGTGGGCATATCATGTAGCTTAAATCTCTGATCCATGAAGCCCTAGACAACTGAGAAAGTGAAAGGATAAGCTAGGGAAAAAAATGCGCAGTTTTTGAAAGATGGTCAACCACCATCGTGATGATTGATTTGTTGCCTATTTTTGGGAGTACCACGATAAAACACATTGAAATGTTTGTCCAAATCCGTGTTGGGATTGATAATGGTTGCAATTCCCCTGGTATCTTCACTGTGTCTCCCTTGTTTATTTGGAAAGTGTCACAGGATGCTACGAAGTCTTGGATATATATTTTCATGCTATCCCAGAAGAATAAATTCTTAGTTCTTTCATAGGTTTTATGAAATCCAGAGTGATTGACTATCAGTGATTAACGTAGCTCCTTTAATACTTGTTGTTTTAGGGACGAATATTTTGTTAGAACAATGTGCCCTTTATAGCACAATGTATCTTGTTGTCATGTATAATTTTTAGGTGGGTTGGGATCTACCTGAAGTCGTTGGATTGGTTACCTTAAAGTATTGTTTTCTAGCCATTCCTTGCAAGCCTCCTCGAGCCATCTTGGAATTGGTAATGATAAGGAAAAGAGTGACCCATCCTCATCGAATTGTCTCGATAAAACATTAATCACAACATTCTCTTTACCTTTCTTATATATGATCTCATAATCATACCCCAACATCTTGGTGACCCATTTATATGCTCTGGTGAAGGCAACTGTTGGTTAAGCAAATACTTCAAACTATGATGGCGAGTCTTGATTTGAAAACACTTACCTATGAAATATGGTTGCCAAGTCTCCATTGCAAGAAGGATAGCCATAATTTCCTTCTCATATGTGGGTTTTCTCAAATTGCGGTCACACAATTTGTTTACTGGTGAATGCCAAGGGGGGTCTTTGCATTAATACTACTCCGAGACCTCTCCTTGAAGCATCACATTCCAAGACAAAAGTCTTATTAAAGTCAAGTATTGTTAATATTGAAGTAGTGAACATGACTTCCTTTAAAGTAGCAAAGACCCGTGTTGTTACATAACTCCAAACAAAGACATTCTTTTTAAGGAGTGAAGTTAAGGGTGCTGCATTTTCCCATAACTTTTCACAAATTTCTTGTAGTAGCTTATAAGTTTGAAGAATCCCTTCAATCTCTTCAATGTTTTGGGACGGGGCCAATCTTGCATAGCTGCCATTTTCTTGGTATCAACTCATACTTCCTCCTAACTTACAATGTGACCCAAATATTCAACCTTAGGAGCCCCAAAAGCACATTTGGAGCACTTCACAAATAATTGGTTGTCTCTCCAGAGTTGCAAGGACTTATTGACATGCTCTATGTGTGATTCTCATGCTTGACTGTAGATCAATATATCATCAAAGAATACTAACACAAATTTGCATCTGAAGGGTTTGAAAATCTTGTTCATGAGACTTTGGAAAGTGGATGGAGCATTACAAAGGATGAAAGGCTTCACTAGAAAACCATAATGAACTTCATGTGTTCTAAACACTGTCTCTGGGATGTCTGTCTCTTTCATCTTGATTTGGTAGTATCCTGAACATAGATCAAACTGAGTGAATTTTTTTTCTCCATGAAGTTCATCAAGGGGATCATCAATAACATGGATGGGAAATTTGTCCTTGATTTTCAACTTATTGAGAGCCTGAAAATAAATACATATGTGCCAAGTGCCTTCCTTCTTTAATACTATAATTGTTGGTGTTGAATAAGGGCTTGAACTGGGACATATTGTTAGAATTTTTAAATTTTCTAGTTACACAATTACAATTACTTAATCCAATAGCAACTGTAGTAGGACCACTGAAAGATAGACAATCACAGATACAATAGAACACATATTATACTGGGAAACCCTCGTGGGGGAGAAAACCCAACAACCAAAATCCTCAATATAGATTCCTTCAACTAGTGCAATGATGCGCTATAGCTCTAAAGACCAAGACCAAAACACGAAAATAACCAATCTCCAAGACTTGTTTGTAGACCTTCTTATGTGCTCCAATATGCACAAGAGAAGTGTGTGTGTGTGTGTTCAAATTATTGGTTTTTCAATAAGCTAGGTTAAGCATGAAGTTCATTCCATTTTAACATTTGTCTTAACCATAAACAATAATGTTGTAGCAACCAAGATTACAAGAAGAAACACCATGCACAAGAACACAAGAAATATCCCAGGAAACCCTTCTCAACAAGGGAAGAAAACCCAACCAAATCCTTTGCTATATTCTTCAAGAGAAATACCTTCACCACCAATAAGACCTATCACACAAGAGGGTGCTCAAACCCTATAATACTAACACCCAAGAGAGGTGCACACTTTTCCAAAGAAGGTTTACTTACTGAAATTTCAAAACTCACATAAAAGATATGATTCCTCAATGGAGAATTTACCTTTAATTATATTAGACTGAACCTGTCAACAAAAGTGTCTATTGGCACAACATGGCTGACCTCACTAGCTCAAAATATAATTAATATTAACCAGATTAATTATCTTTTACATTAATTATTAGTCACATTAAGGTGGGCCCGATCTGTTCCCTTTATATTACAATTAGGGTCACAGTCAGATCTGACTCTTGAACAATATAGCAATAGATCTTATACACCCACTAGCGCTCATCCACTAGGGGCACATCCATAGGGATGTCCATATCACTGACTCACAACATTACACAGAAGAACCATTTTTTCACTAGTGCTCAGCCACTAGGATCATGTTCACCTGTGCTCGTCCACATGCATGCCCACTCAACATATCTTCTTTCCCACTGCATTGCACAGGAGAGTCATCTAGATTTTCTCGTCAACTCTTCTACTCAGAGGAGGCTAATACATCATCTTCATTTATGTTCTCATGACGATGCACCCAACTCTTTGGGATTTCACACATTCACCTTGTGCTTAGCTACAGGCATGTCCAACTCAATAGATATCCTTTCTCACTGCGTTACACAGGAGAATCATATGGAGTTCTTCTCAACTCTCTGTAAGGAGGAGGCCATCTCTACGTTCCAACTCTGTCTCAAATAGGAACCACACACCCCTCTTAGAGGCTTTCTCTCAGGTTTGTAAACTGGAGAATATCTCACATAACTGCAATCATCAACATCTCTCAGGCTTGTACGCTGGAGAATGTCTCACATAATTGCAATCATCAACACAAATGAGAGGAACCTATCGTCTATTTATACACAACATTGTCTCTTGAAGAGACACGACTCTTGACCTAACTAACCCATAAAACAAGGTCGACTAGCCACAATGGAGCTTTTTACAATTATAAGTAAAATACCAATAATATAATAATTTCTGTTGAGTCGACTTGTGAAATATAATTATAATAACCTTTTAAAGGTTTGACTAAAACAAATATACAATAATATCTTCCATAGTTACACCAAAAATATTAACAGTCCCTCTTAACTAGGAAGGTATTCTTTTCAGACACATACTCCAAGTCAGATACCACACGAACTCACATCCATTATCTGTTGAACATGCGAATCTATACATCCTCAGATATCCATAGTGCAACATGACTTCACCCCATGCAACTAAGGTCTTTGGGTATCTCTCAATAACTACAACATGTCCCCAGGACATCCACTCCCTACGATGCATCAATACCTGATCATGTGCACTCTTGTCTCAGTGCCTGACCTTTTTCATGCTGGATGAGTTTCACCTATCACTCCCTCTAAAGAGGGACCACACCAAGCTTGTCCCTGAAGTACTTGAACTTCCTCCTTGACAACGTCTTGGTGAACACATCCACAGCCTGACCCTCGGTAGTACGAACTGGAGCCTCAATTCTCCCCTCTGTACGATATCCCTAATATAGTAGTATCTGATCTCGATATGCTTCAACCTTTCATGGAACACCGAGTTCTCTGAAAAATTCATGCAACTCTGGTTGTCACACCAAATACAGTTCGTCTCCAATACGAGAACAAATATCCCAAAAAACAACTTCCAAAACCATACTGCTTCTCTACTCGTTGCGCATGCTTCCACATACTCAACTTCAGCCGTACTGCGTGCCACACAAGACTGCTTCCTGCTGCTCCATGAGACCATACTGGAGCCAAGACTGAAACAATATCTTGAAGTGATCTTCCGGTTAGGAATACTGCTAGCCCAATTTGAATCTGAGTATCCATACAATCCAAAATCATGGTTAGATCTATACCAGAGACCATGATCTAGAGTACCCTTAAAGTACCTCAACATATGTTTTTTTGCAACCAAATGAACCTGTCTGGGCTACTCCAATTTTTGACTCAGAGTGTTCAAAACAAAACATATATTCAGTCTTGTGTTCGTCCAATACATCAACAAACCCACTATCTGCCTGTATAAGGTAGAATCCACATTCTCTGAAGTTGCATCCTACAACAACTTTAGATTTGATACCATCGGGGTAGCCATGGCCTTACAATCCAATATCTCGAACCTCTTCAAGATTTCCACAACATACTTTCCTTGATTTAGGAAAATCCCATTTGATCTCTGCCACACTTCTAGTCCCAAGAACTAGTGCATCATTCCTAAATCTTTCATCTCGAATTTTGCAACCAATTTTCTCTTACATTCAATGATGAGATTTTCCGCACTAAATGTAGAAACAAGTCATCTACATACAACAGTAGAATCATTGGTTCACCATCCTCAACCTTAAAGTAAAGGTTAGGATCTGCACTGCTCTTGGTAAAACCCAAGCTCATTAGAAAATTGTCCATCCTAGCATACCATGCTCTGGGTGCTTGCTTCAATCCATATAAAACCTTCTTTAATCTACACACATGAGTCTCCCTGTCACGTGTCTCAAATCCAAGTGGTTGCTCCACATAAAATCCCTCTTTTATTTCACCATTCAAGAAGGATGTCTTTACATCCATCTAGTGCACCTTCCATTTCATCATAGTGGCCAATAAAATTATAGTCCCGATCGAGGTATATCTTGCTACGGGAGAAAAAAGTCTCTTCATAGTCAATCCCTTCCTTCTGAGAGAAACCTTGGGCCACAAATCTTGCCTTATATTTTTCAATACTGATCCGCTGCGTGTTTCGTCTTGTAGATCCATTTCGAACTCACCATAGATTTTTCCTTTGGTTTGGGAGCCACATCCTAGATATAATTCTAAAGAATTGATTGGTATTCTTCTTCCATGGCATCTTTCTATACTTGATTTTATGCAACCTCTTCATAACTAGAAGGTTCTGCATCCATTATGTCACAATTCAAGAAGGATGTCTTTACATCCATCTGGTGCACCTTCCAATTCATCATAGTGGCCAATGAAAGTATAGTCCTGATCGAGGTATATATTTCTACGTGAGAAAAAGTCTCTTCATAGCCAATCCCTTCCTTCTGAGAGAAGCCTCGGGCCACAAATCTTGCCTTATATTTTTCGATAATGCCATCCGCTGGATGTTTCATTTTGTAGATCCATTTCGAACTCACCAAAGATTTTTCCTTTGGTTTGGGAACCACATCCTAGATATCATTTTGCAGAATGAATTAGTATTCTTCTTCCATGGCATCTTTCCATACTTCATTTTATGAAACCTCTTCATAACTGGAAGGTTCTGCATCCATTATGTCACACAAGCATGCCAAGTAGCTGGAATACAACTTCGACTTCTTACTTTCCTTGAAATATTTCTCTGGGGCACCAATTATTTCTGCATATCTGATAATCTCTTGTGCCCAAGTTGATCTTCTCTTGCGATAAGGTATCTCGGTTGGTTTTTCAGGTTCTATTATGTCATGATCCTCTGGAATAACTTCCTCTGGTTCAACTGCCTCTGTAACTTTAGGAACTTCATTCTCTTCTTCATGTACCTCTTCTGCACGGATGTGTTTTGATTCACTGGAAGATGTAGTCTCATCGAAGGTTAGATCTCGACTGATCTCCACTTTCCGGTGACTGGAAATGTATATCCTATAAGCCTTCGATGTGTCACTGTAACCAAAAAATATTTCTTTCTATCTAAAAGGGTCCAACTTTGTCCTCTTTTCCTTGGGGACGTGAACAAATACAGGGCAACCAAATATTCTGAAATCACTGACTTCTGGCTTCTCCCCTGAAAACATCTCCTCGGGTGTCTTGTTTTCAAGCACCTTGTGGGGAATTTTATTCTGCAGGTACACTGCAATCTTCGCTGCTTCTACCCACATATGCATAGGAAGATCTTGATCATGGATCATGGCCTTCACTGCTTCCATGATCATTTGGTTCTTCCTTTCAACTATTCCATTATGCCGAGGGTTATAGGGAGTAGAAAGCTCCCTCTTAATCCCAACTTCCTTGCAATACTCCTTGAATTATTCTGAGGTGAATTCACCTCCATTGTTTGATCGCAAGGTATTTATCTTCCTCTCTGTCAAGTTTTCTACCAGAGATTTGAACTCTTTGAATTTGCCAAAAACTTTATTCTTTGCTTTTAATAAATACATCCAAGTTTTACGTGAGTAATCATCAAAGAAAGATACATAGTATACATACCCACTTAGTGAAGCTGCCGACATCGGTCCACACACGTTTGAATGTACGATGTCCAAAAATACTTTGGCTCTGCTATTGCTATTGGAAAAGGAGTGCTTTACGTTCTTTCCTTGTGCACATCCTTTGCATAATCCATCTAGTTCTGCTTGGATTTCTGGAAGACCTGTCACCATTTTACTCACAACCGGAAGAGCTTTGTAGTGTAGGTGAGAAAATATCTTATGCCATAGTTCATTGGGATTCACAATATCATGAACCATTGCAGAGTCTGAATGTCCTTTTAATTTGTAGAGACCTCCTTCTTCAACTCCAATGACTACTGCATCATCAAGGGTCTTCCCTCTAAGCCACATAAGAACTCGACCATCAATAAATGCTACTCTAAATCCTTTCTTGTCCAATGCTGAAATTGAGAGAAGATTCTTCTTTAAACCTGGAACATAGAGAACTTCCTTTATCTTCATTGGCTTGCTTGAGTTTAACTCGTAGGAATCTTCTCCAACACCTTTGATTGGACACTGATAGTCATCACCCAATTTCACCTCGTGAGGCGAATCTTTGTGAACAAGGTTAGATAAGGAGTCTTCATAGCCTACCATGTGCTTGGAAGCACCACTGTCTATCAACCAAGTGCCCCTTCTATGAGTAACAATAGTTGTGAGGGCTGAGATAAGAACATAATTCTCATCACTTGATTCATCTTGCTTTGCAACTTTCTTGGGAGGCCCATCATCTTCAACTGTGTAAGCTTGACGCCTCTTACTTCCTTTCTTATTCTTAATTTCCATAATGAGGGGGAAATCCCTAGCGAAGTGTCCCAATTCCCAACAACAGTAACATATGATCTTTGAGTTGTCTCTTTGACCCATCTTAAACTTCTTAGGTAAATAATGCTCCTCCTTGTTCTTTCCTTTCCTGGTGTGGGAGGCTAGGGCTTGATCTTCATTTGCCATCTTTTCTTCTCTTGCAACTGTCCTAGCTTCTTCCTAGTTACAATCTTCCTAAATCCTATTGAACTTGGGAAGCTTCTTCCTTGAGAAAATTCCTTGGATGAATGCATCCCATAACCTTGGGAGGCCATTCAAGGTAGTCATCACCATCTTTTCCCCTTCTACTGATTCACCAATGGCTTCTATCTGTTCCTTGATTTGATTTACTCTTGAGAAGTAGGAGTGAATGGTTTTTGAGTTCTTCATTTTCACATTCTTCAATTGAGATCTTAGAGTCATTCTTCGGTTTATGTTGCTTCCTTCAAACGGATGAGTTAAGGTGTCCATCATTTATGTTGAAGAAGATAATGATGATACATGATGGATAATTTGGTCCTTAATGGAGTTTGCAATAATCCGTTTTTCTCTCACCATGTCCATATTATATTTTGCCCTAGCTTCATCTCCTTGAGGTTCTTTAACTTCTTCTATAATGAACTTATCCAGTTCATGTTCTTTAAGAAGGAGGGTTACTCTGTACCTCCAGGCCCTGAAGTTATCAACTCCATCTAGCTTCTCATCGATTTTTGTTTCGGTAGTCATCCTGCCCGAGGCCACACAAAAATATGACCAGAATTGAAAGATTGAACTTACTAGTAGGTGCGCTATGCTAAGGAGAGCTTCTTGGTGGTCTTGCTTTGTAAAAATTCCCCTAGAAACTGGAAAAAAGTCAACCTTAGGGTTTGGGTGAAACCCTGATTGCAACAACTGCAAACTAGAAAATTGGTCCACTGGAAAAGTGCGTCAGGATAGGGCGAACCTCTTGATGGTCTTGGTTTTTCTGAAAACTGTCTCTAGACTGAAAATGACTCCCTTTTAGGCTTCTATATCTGCCCCTGGCTTCTATTCAGGCCTGCTTTGATACCATGTGAGAATTTTTAAATTTTCTAGTTACACAATTACAATTACTTAATCAAATGACAACTATAGTAGGATCACTGAAAGATAAACAATCATATATACAATAGAGCACAAAGATTATCTTGGGAAATCCTCTCGGGGAAGCAAACCTAGCAACCAAAATCCTCAATATGGATTCCTTCAACCAATACAATGATGCGCTATAGCTCTTCAAGAAAGACCAATACCAAAACACCAAAAGAACCAGTCTCCAATACTTGTGCGCTCCAAGATGCACAAGATAAGTGTGTGAGTGTGTGTCCAAATGAGAGGAACCTATCCTCTATTTATACACAACAATGTCTCTTGAAGATAGACGACTCTTGACCTTACTAACTCATAAAACAGGGCCGACTAGCCACAATGGGGCTTTTTTACAATTATAAGTAAAATACCAATAATATAATAATTTCTGTTGATCCAATTTGTACAATATAATTATAATAACCTTTTAAAGGTTCGAACAAAACAAATATACAAGAATATCTTCCGTAGTTACACCAAAAATATTAACACATATGACCCTTGCCTTCAATATCTCGTGAATGATCTTTTCTATTTCATTGTTTTGTGCAAAAGGGTGGCGATAAGGACATACATATGGTGGTTGAATTCTTGGAATCAAGGGAATTCCATGGTCATTCTCTCCTCGAGAAGGGGATAATCCCTTTAGTGACTCGAAGACCCTATGATGTTTTCCAAGGACTAGCTGTAAGTATGGGTGGATTTCTTGTGTTGGGTTATCCATAACATGTATGGCATTCAATTGAGTAATAATGCCAGAGTGGCCCTTCTTTAAAAATTCTCCATAGGATGAGAGCTGACTATTTCAGGAGAGGTTGCCTAAATCTATGGAAGAGTGTGTACATGACCCTCTTTAGTGAAATTCATATAGAGTTGTTTGAAATCCATGCTGACTAGTCCCAACATGCATAACCATTCTACCCTCAACACTTTATCACACCCATCTCCCATCCAAAGTCTTAACATTTTCACATCTTCCTCTACATTTCATCATACCTCCATTGGTGATCATGATTTGAAAGTTGTGCACCAGGTGTACAACACATTGGGTTTCTTCTGCCACTATCTTGTGAATGAAATTATGAGTACTGCCATTGTCAACTAGGACTATGAATTTCCGGTGCTTGATGTGACCCGTGAGTTTCAAGGTTTGTGGAGTTGAAATACTTGATAATGCATGCAGGGAGATAACTGGTTCTTCATGAGAGAATGGAGGTTCAATATCCGTTTGATTTTGAGTATTGGAGTCTTCAACTTGTAACTTCGGTGTCTCTTCGATACTTATGTTTCGGTTAGGGATTGAGTGGTCATATCAATTTGGAACAATTTTTGTTCTTTACATTGATGACTTGGAGCGTATATTTCATCACAATTATAGCAAAGTTCTCATCTTTGGCGATTTTCCATTTTCTCTAGAGACAACCTTTGTACTTTCAAGGGATGAGTAGGAGTTGTAATTAGAGAAGTGCCCTGGGGAGGAAGAGTGCGATGAATGCAGGTTGGTTTATTTGTTTGTTCATTGATCAACGTCTCTGCTTCTAAGGCTCTCTATGTCGCTTCCAACCATGTAGTAGGACGTTGCATTCTAACTTGTGCTAGAATATCCTTCTTGAGACCACTAATGAAACATTATTTATAGAAATAATATGTTAATTTCTATGTATGGATAAATAATTACTCAAAGGTTTCCATAAAGTAAGTGATTTGAGTCGGTTTGGTGTAACTTGGTAAGTTGCCTCAAATAGTGAGTATATTTCTTGAAACATGCATAGAAAACTTTAACAAATTGACTCTAAGTGATATAACTTGCATATGCTTTTTTATTCCATTCCCTCCATTTCCATAATTTTGGATCTAGATATAGGACCCCCACCCTAAGTTTCATCATGTCATTAGTAATGTCTTGGAGGGAAAATTAACGTTCCATCTAAGTGACCCACCTTGATGTGTCAGAACCATCAAACATTTTCAGGCCCACCTTAGGAGAACGATGCCATATGTTATTATCCATTGATCTATTGTTGTGTAGACTCGACAGAGGTTGTGGGTGGCTAAATAGTATCAAGTTAGAAGTTTCTTCCTAGTATTCTAGATAATAACATTGGTATAGCTCAATGTGTTGTTCATTCCAGTGGTTTTCTTCTAGTATACCCCGAGTTGGCATACCCATCAACTTGTCAGTGAATATATTTTCAAAGTGAACTTCTCATCTAGCTTCTTATCCAACTTCTCATCCATATTCAAAGCCAACTTCTCATTGAATCCAACTATGCCATCTTGAATTTTCTTAAGATGTTCTTCCATGCAGTCCAACTTGCTTGTAGTAGAGCGGGTGTTCATGTTGTCTGAAGAAGTATGAGGTGGTTTATAGTTACCTTTTGTGGGTGAGCTCATTGAAAAAGGTTACTGAGTACTGGAGACAAGGGAGTGTCAGGTGATATAGCTCTCTGATATACGTGCAGGGTCCAACAATAGTATTTGACCCAATATCTCAAGGCACTAACTAAGGAGGCTCAACCGTGCCCTTAGCCGTAGTGCTCAACTACCCAGGTACTAAAGAGTGATCTCCTCGAGTTCTATTCTCACTGTACTATATAAACAAAACGACCAATTGGTTTATCTAAATATGGTTTCATCTATACCTAGGGGACTTCCTATATACTTGAGGGTACGTGGAAGTGAGATTCTATATATATATGCACTGTTTGATGCAGTACTACTCGAAGGGATACCAACATGGGTTACAAGAGTTTCCAACAATGTGATTCCACTTTTATTTCCTATGTGTATTCTTCCCCTACCATAGTTTTACCCATTGAAGCATTGTGTTATTTAAAGGTGCCATAGTACATCTTTAAAAAATAACAAAAAATTATGAGTTTTTTAACCCCATAAAAGCTCTTAAAATCACCACAAATTAAGTTGTGCAAGATAGGGCTTGAGGTCGAAAATGTAAAGTGATTACAACTTCAATTATAATTATATGATTGGATATTATGACCCCAATTATGAAATTCCACGACTTTTCTAGATCTAAAGGCATTGGTTTGACTAAAATCCATGCACTTTGTCAAAATATATCCAATCTGTGAAATTCACGACCGTCACTGGAAAAACCCTAAAAAATTGCATATTTTGAATAGACGATATCTCCACATCTCGAACTCTGTTTTGGACGATTTTTTTTTGGAAACTAGGTAATTTTTGGATATAAATTCATATCTATCGCTTGTTGCTTCAAATTCTACACATAAAGTTTCAGAAATCAATCTGCATACCATCGTCCTCTTGTACTCATAAAAATCTACAAAAAGAAAAAAAAATATCGCACTTCGTGTCCGAGAAAGAACTATGATACCACTTGTAATGCACTTAACCCAAAAACTTTAGAGAAATTGCATAAAATGTAGTGCAAAACCTAAGACCACAAGGGAAAAGAGAGAAAAATAGAGAGCTATGTTCACTTTCCTCTTCAAGGGGCAAACCTGAAGAGAAATGCTTCAAATACAATAACAATTCTTGACAAAACAATACATAACCTTCTATTCAATATATAACCATCCATAGAGAATATTAACTACCTATGGACCCCTTATAATGAGGGTCAACTAACTAATTTGAGCCTTATTACTAAAAAGAACCCTTTATTACGATGAATGATTATTAATTAATTATTTAATGGGTTTTATTCAAGGAAGGTGGCCTCATACATTAATAAAGTATCTAAGTAAGGGGGTTATGGTAGGACTCTGACATTTGTTGTGACATATTGCTTTATTTTAATATGGTTTATCGTGCTTTGTCATATTTTTGAGATCCATACTTGCATACATGGAATGTGTTTAGGCCTTATTACTAAAAAAGACTATTTATCACAATGAATGACTTTTAAATAATTATTTAGTGGACCTTATTCAAGGAAGGTGACCTCATACATTAATAAAGTATCTAAGTAAGATGGTTATGGTAAAACCCTGAAATTTGCTATGAAAAACTGTAGTATACCTAGGGAGGTAATATGGGGTACCTAGGGAGGTACCCAATGGGAATGTAGTTATGTGTTATTAGTGGAAGTCATTTAATATATGGGAATGTGGTCATTCAATGTAAGGTGGACTAGGTCCATTATATTAATAAAGGCCCACTATGGTAGTTGGATGTAATAAATGTGAGAAGGCTCTCTAAAAGATTCCTATGAGATAGGGAGAGCTATATAAAGAAGTGTAGGCAATGTAATGAAACATAGTGAAGAATATTTTGATTGTACAAGCAAGGATTGCTTGAGGAGTTTTATCCTTCCATAAGGATTACTATATGGTGTTACTCTACCTCAAGGGTTTTGGATATTTCTTGTGTTCATTGTTATGGTGAATGATTTATGGTTTATTCTTGGTATTATTGAATTATATTTGCAGATCTGGTATAGGTACTTAACAATTGATATCAGAGAACTTTCCTTGGCCAAAGAAGGGAATATTTGTTTTCTCTTTTTGCATAATTTTTTCTAGGGAAGAAAAAGAGGGCGACACACTTTAGGTTCATATCTGAAGCTTTACGAGTTGAATTTTGATAAAAAAATTGATTATTTGAATTCCTCTAGGAAAAATACCCAATTTCAAAAAAAAAATCAGCCGAAACGGAGTTCAGGAAGTAAAGTTATGAGCATTTTAAATTCAACAGTTTTTTTAGGGGTTTTTCGGAAAAAGCCGCGATTTTCTGCCGTAACTTATTGTTCTATTTTTTGGGGTTTTTCATAGCAATATGTATTTTATAGGGAAATGTGATGGCTCTAGTATTGAATCATTCATTAAAGAAAGAAAGTCAGCATGGGAAGAGAATTGGCCCCATTGGGTAGATCTCAAATTGCAAGGTGATGTTGCCATTTGGTGGAAATTGCTTGACTATAATGAGATGTTGACACTCTCCAATGAAGAATTTGAAAAAATATTGTTAGACAAGTGGTCTCATGGAGAAAATAAGGATAAAGAGAGAACCATGAGTTTATTTTCATGTGAAAAATATATATTACAGGTTCATGGTTGTATTCATAAAGAAAATATCATTGTTTCTATTAACCCTAGTTGCATGCATAATTTTATCAATGTTCAGTTGGTTAATAGATTGCAAGTTCCAATAAAGAATATTCAAAGCACAAAGGTTGAGGGTGAAAATGTTCAAATTTTTAAAGATTTGAAGATTACCATGGATAAATATGTGTTGCATTCAGATTTTTGTGCTATGGATATGGATGAAGTGGATATTGTTTTGGGATATCCTTGGATAGAATCAGTGGGTACCATTAATATTAATGTACAAAATAAGTTTTTAAAGTTGTGGTACAAGAAAAAGAAAATCACATTGCAGGATGTGTCTCTTAGTAAGAAAGATAGATCCATGGAAGCTAGCAAATAAGTTATTGCCCAGTCTGAAGTTGAATCAGAGACAGAGTCTACAGAAGGAGATGAAAAAAAACTACAAGAAGGACATAATCAGGAAACTAAGGAGGTCATTGACTCAAAGACACAAAGTGTTGCAGATTTGAAGAAAAAATAACAAATTCCTACAGTTGTTGTATATCGCCATCCACATCATATAGAGACACAAAATTCATCAAGGCAAGGACATGCACATCAACACATTTAAATTTTATGCACTAGCAGGGCACCAGACAAGAAACCGATTAAGAGGTGCATGGAGGACTACCAACACTACGGGAAGAGATCAAGCTACAAAAACAATCCCATGGCAACCCTGACATAATGTAGAGAAATATAAGGGTGGAAAAGTAGCAGATAAACATCATGTTCGACTTCCATTGGGATGGATGGATGGTCGTACTTGGTACCAGTTGGCTACATTGCTTAGCCGGTCATATTGTATGGTTTCTTTTCATGTTTCGAGGACAAAACATGTGAAGGGGGA